>JAUMHN010010350.1:0-10030 GCA_032360265.1 Heliamphora ciliata | reverse complement strand
ATAAAAAATTATCAATTATATTAATATTTATAATATCATAGATACTTAGTGAAATTCTTTTACCATACAACAATATCATTTTTTTAAATTTTAAAAACAATATAAATTCTTAAAAAATATGTTTTTTGTGTTTAAATAGTAATTAAAAATAATTACAAACATTCAATTTGTAGTAAATAAAGTTAGAATGTGTGTATCAATGAGTTTTATGCCATTTGCTAGCGCTTGAAAAAAATTCACGTTCACGGTGCTCGATTCCCGTTACAAGTTATCCAATATGCCTGATACCCGCTACACGTGACTGCGGTCGTTACGCCGGCCGATACCGTAATTTAAAATCTTACCTAGATGGCAGTCGGCTTAACGTTGGTAAGGGAGGACATAGGACAACAAAAACTAGTGTATTTCACCAGTAAAGCTTTTCAAGGAGGAGAGAGCAGATATCCGCAGATGGAGAAACTAGCATTTGCACTAATCATATCCTCTAGAAGGCTGTGTCCATATTTTCAAGCCTACACCATTGTAGTCCTTATTGACCAACCTCTAAGGAAGGTGTTTCAAAACCCTAAAATATCAGGGAGACTAATGAAGTGGTCAATCGAGCTGGGACAATTTGACATAAAGTAAACAGCTCGAACGGTGTTAAAAGGACAAATTTTGGCGGACTTCGTTGTGGAATTCACTTCCGAAGCTAGCGCTGATCAAGAGATATCAATACAAGCAGAACTTAGTCAAATTCAACTCGATCAGCATATAGCAAAAGCTAAGCCGAGTCAGAACATGCAGAACACTTGGGTAAACAACATAGATGCGTTAACCAAAAAGGACAGAGGGGGACCAGGAATGATTATCACTTCGCCATTGGAAGATTAGATCAGACAGGCCCTGCGACTCAATTTCTAATTGACCAATAATGAAGCAGAATATGAAGCCCTAATCTGGGGACTTCGAGCGACCAGGTCCTGCGAATCAGAGAGAGTGCTTAACAATTCGGATTCCTAACAAGTTGTACAACTCCTACGACATAAAGGGTAACAGGCTAAAGAAATATAAAATTCTGTTGGACAACCTTTGTAAGAAATTCGACTAAATGTGACTTCAACAAATACCGAGGGAGGTCAATTTAGAAGCTAATTAGTTAGCACAATCAGCCTCCTCTGATACAGGATGCGAAGACCAAGTTGTATTTGTGGATTTAATTTACCAACCAAACATAGAGAACCAACTAGAACTGGGTTCGGCCAAAGTGATGAAAATTCGAGAAATGGAATTGGCAAATCCAATCCTAAAGTACTTAGAAGATGGGGAACTCCCAGCAGACAAGAAAGAAGCCAAGAGGTTGAAGTTTCAGGTCACCAAGTATATAATCATGAATGGAGTACTCTATAAACAAAGTATGTCGATGCCATATCTATGTTGTGTATCTCATCAAGAAGCCTTATACATCCTTACAGAAATCTATGAAGGGATCTGCAGAAATCATTTAGGGGTAAGATCACTAACTAGAAAAGTATTTAGAGCATGCTATTATTGGCCCACCATGTTAAAGAACGTGAAGAAGTTCGTGAAAAGATGCGACAAGTGCCAGTACTTTGCAACGTGGTCAAACAACCACCAACAGAGCTGAATGTATTGACTAGTCCATGGTCGTTTGTGCAATGGGGGTTAGATTATTTCACTAAATGGATAGTGACAAAGCCATTGGCCAGGATCACGGAGAAGAACACCACCCAATTCATCTAGAAATCCTTGATTTGTCGTTTTGGAATCCCAAGAACTCTGGTAACCGATAATGGAAAGTAATTTGATAATGCAAATTTCATGAACTTCTGTAGCGAGCTTAGCATCCACATTTATTACGCCTCGCCAGCCCATTCATAGACAAACGAGCATGTGGAGGTGACAAACTGATCACTCCCTAAAGTAGTCAAGACAAAGATGGAAGTTGGTAAGGGTTTATGGTTAGAGGAAGTCTCCAATGTGCTTTGGGCATACCTTACATGCTCACTTTTGGTTAGGAAGCTGGTATCCCAGTTGAGATTGGTTTAATAACTAGTGCGAGGGTAATGCAGTACGACTGGGGACGCAATGAGCATGAGCAGAGCTTGACCTTGACCTACTTGTAGAAATCAGAGAAACGTCGGCAATATGGATAGCGGTATATATACCAAGAGAGAATGAGGAAGCATTACAATTCAAGGGAAATGGAGAGGAAATTTAGCCCAGAAGATCTCATCCTCAAAAAAGTGGCATTGTCAAGAAGGAACCTAACAAAAGGAAAATTGTAACCAAATTGGGAAGGGTCGTACGTGATAAAAGCACACCAAGGGAAGGAAGCATACAAGCTCCAGACCATGGAAGAGAAATAACTATGCCACCTATGGAATGCTGAACATATCAAGCGATACTATTCCTGAACAATGATTGTAATTAATATATAATGTTTTTTAAAACTTGCTCTATGAAATTCAGTAAAATTATTTTCAATTGTCTCTCCTCTCTCTTCACCTCCACACAGAATGGGCAAGAGATGACCAGGAAAATGTCGGCCCCCAAAGTCGCAGCGCCTGATACTATAAGCCAAGAACGGGCAATGGCTGATCAAAAGAAGAGCCCTAAAGTCATAGCGCCTAAGGCGGTAAGCCAAGAACGAGTAAGAGCTGACCAAGAGAAGGTCAGCCCCGAAAGTTATGACGTTTGGGGCTAAGTATCACAAATGCGCAAAAGGTGATCGTAGATTATCAGAAGGCGATGTGTGATCAATCCATACAAAGCAACAAATGCTTAGGCTAATTTAAAGTAAAGTCAACATCTGTAAATGAGCAAAGGTTAACAAAAGAGCCAAAGGAAAAACTCACAAAAGCCCGCATACGGCCAACGAGAAACATTTGGAAAGGCGCAAAAAGCCAAGACTATTAGAAATCAAAGCATTTAAGCATTCAAAACAATTCTAAATCAGTTCAATTCGAATATCACAGCATTTCAGACGTGCAAATATTTTGCAACAATCTATCAACCACTATAAAAATGTAACTCCTTAAGAAAGCCAACCAGCAACTATTGAAGAGAAAGCATTTCCAAAAGTCAACCCACAATGATGAAATGGTAAAGTGTTTTCATGTAGCAGAGAATAAAGAGAAAGAAATTCAAGAAGTGGGGAGAGGAGGACGAGATTGAGCTTCATCTTTAATTTCACCCGTGAGAGGGGATTTAAGGGCAACTGAGGCATCATCGCCGTCTGCATTGATGGAGGAGAAGTCAAGATTTGGATATAAACTGCTTACACGCTGGCGAAAGGCTTTGAAGCCATTCTCTCCTCATGTCGAGAGAGTTCATGTGATCTGAAATCAGTAGCGAGAATTCTTCAGATCCTTTAAACGCTTCCACAACAGTAGCACGCTCAGCAATAATGGAATCCTTCAGCTTTTGGCATCTGATCTGTTACTCTGCCAACTAAGATTCCAACTCTGTTATCCGGCATTACTGCAACTTCATTTAGCTTAGCACGCCCATTTTGTCCTTAACCAATCCATCTGAGATAGCCTTAGCCCTCTCTAGGTCGGCCTCCAAGGTGGATAATCTTCCCAGATCTGCCATAAACGCTGCTACTTCACCTTTCAAGCTCTTGATGTTTTCGCCTGTAGCCAGTAGTTTCTTTTCAGAGTTTTGATGTAGAATCTCTTTCTTCGTTAAGCGAAGGGTTAGATAGTGACCCAACGCAACAGACTGCAAGCGTCATACCTTCGTTAAGTAGTGGAGTAGTAGATAAAAACCAATACTCAAATTATAAAGTGTAAAATGCGAAACGAAGGAAATGTACCTTAGTCATTTCCTGATGGAAACATCGACCTAGCTCAGATACAGTCAACCCATCCAACGCTTCCAGATTAGTGGGAAAGACTGCTCCTTTAATCATTTTTAGACCAGCATCCCCGTCTATAAAACAGAAGATGCTAGTTTCTCCTGAGCAGTAGGAAGGGGGACGAAGGACTGCATAATCTCTTTTCCTTTGCTCAGATCCCTTTCTTCTTCATGACCAGGCTCAGACCCGCTACCTCTCAAGGCAGCATCAGAACTGAGCATCACTTTTTCTTTCTCTCTTTCCTAATCACGGCTTCCTCACCCTTCTGGCCCGTTATAGTAGCTCTTATTAGAGTTGAACTTGGGACATACTCTTTAAAAGTGAAAATATCCAAGTCTTTTTGATTGGCAGTCATGACACGGGGTTTCTTCAACGAAGGCTGAGTAGGATTGCTCCCTTGAGCAACCGCCTTTTTCTCTTGAAGCTTCCTAAGCGCTTTCTTATCCACACGATTCATCATTTCTACATGAAATAAGCACACATGGTCAACCAATCTGTTAAATAAAGATAACATAAAGAAATTCTTCGATAAATATGATGCTTCACCTTCCCTCCTAGAGATTTCTGCAACCTCAGCACTGCGAAATAAATATAAAGCATCAAAAGAGGGCTCAGGCCCGAGGAGATACTCACTTAAGCTCTCTAATGTGACCAAAGTGGATCAGTCTCTATTCTCAAATAACTGGGCAAGCTTAATTCTCTCCTTTTTCTTCTCAAAGAAAGCAAGACTTTTCGTGCAACCTAAAAGAAAAGCCCGCAAGAATAAAAACAAATTCCTAAACCAACATATCAGAATAAAGGAAAAAAAGCAAAGGGAGAAGCGTACAACACTAACCGTCCTTCAAGGGGTTAGCTCATATCTTCTGAATCTTGAGAACAGAGTCATCCATCATCTCCCAAGGTTGGAACTCCCAACCGTCTCTGAAGATAAAGAAAAATCGATCTTTCCATTCCTTAATGGCTTTGGAAAGGCCAGTGATCAACTCTTGACGATCAGGAGCTTGAAGACTGATAAAACTAGAGAAGAGCTCCACCAGCTTGTAGCACCATAAAAACTTTTGAATGGTCAAAGAGGATTGTTGATCAGTAAGAACGGGCCATAGGACCACGCATCCTATCAAATCCTCCAAACGTTGAGAAATAATTTCCCGAAGGTGATTCCCAAAAAAAGAAGAATTTCTCTCACAAAACGGGGTAGAGGGAATCGGAGGCCCGCCTAAAGGGTACACTCAGAAAAATAGACCTCACTAAGGAGGTCAGAGCAAAACCCACTCCTCCAAAGCAGGTACTCTTAGGCGAACAGAACTTGGAATTGGAAATTGAACCCTGAATCGACCGATGTCCAGAGCACTAATGGTAAAAAAAATCCCATCAGCAGTAAAGGCATGTGAAGGGGACCTACAGTTACATGTAGGCGTCCAATCAAGGCCTCCTGATGGCCCTATTCAGATACTGAAGCTTCTACTAAGGCCAACTCTTCACCCTCTAAAGGAGGGGGAGTAGGTTCACGATGGCCAGTGTGGTAGGCAACTAAATTGTTAGTCCAATGGCTTTTTAATTAGATTTTAATAATTTTTATAATTTATTTTCTAAGTTAAATTGATTTAAAAAGACAATATTTAATATTTTTAAAAAAATAGTGTTGACACAAATGACAAATGAGTTTACACTTTTAGTCATATCAGATGACTCATCTCTGAAATAGATTAACACTTAAATATTCTTGAATAAGAATATTTTGTTTTGACCCTAATTGATATTTGAGTTAACATCTTAAGGCAAAAAATACTTGGTCCTCTCAGGTATGTCGACACCTTTGAAAGTTGAGTCAATACATTAACATGTTTATCTAAGATATTTCAGGTATTCCACTTTGAGTTGACACAAATTGAAATTTGAGTCGATACAAAAGAACCGATACTCTCTGCACTAAAAATGAGTCGGCACAAACTCAGTTTGAGTCGACACCAAGTGATTCTTCACTTTGGTTATTTGGAATTTTGAGTCGACACAAATTGAAGATGAGTCGACAAAAATATATCGAGACTGCTTGCAGAATTTGTGAGTCGACACAAAATGCAACATGAGTCGACACAAATGTACCGAGCCTGTCTGAAGAATTTTGAGTCAACACAAAAGCCAAAATAAGTCGACACAAAATTACTGAGGGTTTCTACACTTTTTAGTGTAGACACCAAAGGTAATTCGAGTCGACAGAAAAAAATCCTCCCGGAGAGCTGAAGAATAAAAAGCACCAAAGGTATATCCACCTAGCCTTTGGAAAAATTACTCCTCTTCGCTATTTGGATATTTTCTCCTCTATCCTGTGTAAGCATGACTTTCATTGACTAAACTACAAAGACCACATAACAAATCCAAGTCCCAAGGACGATCATACAAGGATATTCATTCTCACCATTTGCTTCATGGCATGCTGATCAAGAATAGGGAACCACTAATAAGTACCAATATGTATTGATCAGGCACAAAAGATCATTGGACGATAAGGGGGAATTGAGGACCCAGAACCGATAGTGAGCCCAATCAGGTGATCAGGTCCAAAGATGATCAGCTCCTCTAAAGAGTACTGATCGAGCAAGGCAACTGTGCACTCCAATTAGCCGTGCATCATTATCATGCTCTGGTCAATTGCGTACCCTGATCAACCATATGCATTGATCAGGAAAGCGCAAATGACACACGCAAAATTATCTGAGACTAGGAAGATTTTCCAGTATGGTATGGCCATAACTGTTTTCCACATGGAAACCCCACCACGTGTCCAAAGTTACAGTACAAAATACAAATTACAATGGATTCAGGTATATTTTACACTAACACATTCTCGCACTAAATTGGATTTTCTCTCTTACTTGCTCGCTATTCTACCAAAAGTCTAACTTGATCGTCGGAGGAGACCTCGCTAGAGAGACTCCAGCGCCCTTTCTAACCCTTTATTTGATATCTCAGGTGAAATCCAGAGTTTGGAAGAGATTTGAGGAATTAGCACCATCTATATTAATCCTCTAAAATAAAGTATTGGTTTAGAGATGCTCTAAATAAAATAGCGAGAAGGTAGCATCACGTGCTTATGATCACATATAGGAAAAAGATGGCCAATTCCAAAACTCAAGCTTGATGAATGAGGATAAGCGATGCCAGCCAATCCTTTTCAACATGGATGGTCCCAATGCTAGTGATCAGGTGTGAGCATTACCCATGGTTAAAACATGAGTTTTTTCATATGAAGTGAAAAAACTAAAAGGCACATTGTTGATTGTCATATGAAGTGAGTTTTTTCCAAGTGTTCTGGGTCTATTTATGTGGAATAAGGAACCGGAATCGAACCAGAATCGAATCATTTTTACGGATTAATTCTAGCCCGATTCCACCTGGTCTAACAAATCAAACCAGCTCCAAAAAAATTTAGAACCGGCAGAAACAGTTTGATTCACGAATTTAGGTAGAACCAAACCAATTTGGTTGGTGTATATCCCAAGATGTAACACACAACATCCTTCCCAAACCCAAACCCAAACCCAAACCATGAAATATTCAAAATAATAAAACTATACTCTTTTTGGCTAATGAGATTTGATAAACCAAGTAAATGAAACTCTTATTTGAATTTCCTAATCTTAACACACTTTTTGTTCGGTCTCTAACCATTCAAAATGAATACCTATTTTGCTAATAAAAAGTTTTTATAAGCTATGGTTATTCTATCTTTTATAAAATAGAGAAAAGAGACAAGTCACAAAAAGATACGTATCCATAAATGATTTGTTTTTTATTTTAAAAGAATTTTTTCTCAAATTAAAATTCAATTAGATTAGATTAAACCTATCTCTTATTGGTCAATTGGTTAGAGAAATTTCAATGCAAATAGATACATTAAATACGTGGAGGCTAATGGATTACTATAAAAATGTCGATGTAATAACTCTTTAGTTATTAGTTTAGTTAATTTCAAAGTTGTTAACTTTCAATCAATAAATACTTATAATTTCAGAATAAAAACTGCATGTGAAAATAAACTAAATATCCATCAATTGAATCTCTGTTTTTTCTTCTTGAAGAATAACACTTGTGGACGTCTTCTTCTCCTATGTAAGATAAAATGCACCTTGCATCTAGACTCCACACCACACCATGACTCAGTTTCCATTATCTTGAAATAGACCTAATTAATCTTAAGACGAAAAGTCAAAAAAACTTTAACATCACTACTCTTGAACAACGTAGACCTAGGCTTCCATTTGCGGTACTTATTATATGTAAGAAAAAAAAGAAGAAAAATTCAGATTCAATTGTTGATTGTCCCTGTGAAAATAGAATTGACTACGGAGTCGAGCCATGGCACATAGTTTCAAAACAGCATGCTATTTTCCTCATCTCAATCAGCATGCCCTCTATTCGGTAAGCACTTTTGAGCTAAGTAGGATAGAATCAAGGATTGTAGCTTATCACATCATAATTACCTTTATTGTAGTTTAACTTGAAAATAAAAAATAAAAAAAGACATTTACAACTTTTTTTTAGGAAGACATTTACAATAAGTTGAGAATGATACTCTATTGGTAGGATCAACAAGGGAACTTGTAGGCTGAGATGCCAAGCAGTTTGGAAATTATCACAATGATTTCTGACATCATTCATATAATCAATTTGAAGATTTGAAGACACAATCAGCTCCTGGGATCCGGAGATTGGTTGATTCAACTGACAGATCGAAAGATGTGAATGAATGTGGAGAGAGTAAGACTTCCATGTCCTCGCCAACATCTTCAACTAGACTTTTGATAGGAATAACCTGTGCATAGGATTTGGAAAGAGAAATTTCATAATGAGAAGAACTAACGACCCATTCATGCATTTCAATTACTGCTAATGAGTAACATCAACTCTGAGTAGTGCCCGATGCAAGAACAAGTCTCAATTACATAATTCAACGCAATCTTAAAATCTAACCTCTATTATTTCTTCTGCCAGATTAGCATATTAAGATGAGTGAAGTAGCAGGTCTACCAACCTCTTTGATAGAAGTTGCATTTCACTTCAATTAAACCAAAGGTGATAAACCCATTTAAGAGAAATGTCAGTTGCTTGCTCCCTAAACTTACTTACCATAATGCACAGAGAATAACATGGAAATACAACAGTAGTTGGTGGAAAAAAAAAATACTAGGGAACTATACATATTAAGCCCTTTAGACTAATTGACTGTGGTGGGTGACCCAAACCAATGCGATTACTAGGTCCAATCCTGGAGAAAACTTTAAGAGGATTATAAGGGTTAATTCGCTTTAACACAGCCTGAATATTGCAGTCAAGTTGCTTGCTTTGTACATAAGATGTGTGTTTCATCCAAAATAGGTTACACAAAGATAAGATGTGTGTTACCAAGAAAGAACTAAAAACAGAGACCAACCATTGCAGACAAGTTAAATGAGACTAATCTTATGAGAAAACAAAATATACGGATATAGAGTCGATCAGTATTTTAGGCACATGTACTAACTATATAATATATTAGCACAATATCAAAAGTAAAAAGAAAAGATCAGAATAAGTTCATCCAATAAACAAATGGCCAGGAGGAATTGTTTGTTAGCTTTGCTAGATTAGCTAAAAGGTAAGGAGTATATCAAAGGTCATTGCCCACAAAATTAGAGCAGATGGATTAAACTGGATTACTACTCTTGAGATGATTTCATGCTCTGCACACACCCAACAAATAAGAGAGAAAAAATGTATGATGTCTACAATGGCGGGTAAGTTTTAGGGTATGAAAACTTGCTAAGTTAAGAAGACCTCCATAAATCCGTATGACTAGAAACAGAATACTGCATATGATAAGCAATGAGACTCCAAAAAGAAGGAAAAAAAGGTTTCATAAATTAATGCACTCATGGGAATAGAGGTTGAACCGATTAAGGACAAGAGAGGTTCTCTGGAAGGAAAGGTCACGTGCAATGTGAATGATATCTGTTTTTCTCCGTACATGCACTTGGGGGTTTTTCCCCCATGTACTTTGTAGTCATTCCCCTTTCTTTTTGAAGTTCACATTTATCATTAAGACAAAAGAGATCATAGATTAATGCACTCATGGGAATAGAGGTTGAACCGATCAACATCATCAACCTAAAGGTTCCAAAAAGAGCAAGG
>JAUMHN010010341.1:0-10030 GCA_032360265.1 Heliamphora ciliata | reverse complement strand
ACTAGGCGACCGCCATGTCACTCTTGATGGAAGTGGTGACCGCTAGGTTGGATTGTGGCGACCGCCATGTTCAAACATGATGGGTATGTATGTTTACAGTTTATGTGGATTGTGTAAATTTTGGCATGCGTATCATACATTCAAGATAGTGTGAGCAACAAATAAAGAAAAATCATACAACAGATAAACATATCAAGCAATAAATGGCACGAAGGCCCAAAAATGCATCAAAAAATAGCAAAATGTAGCATAATCTAAACTGGGGCACCCATGTCCAATGAGCAATAAATAGGGGCACACAAGCCCATAAATGTATCAAACTGGGGTATGTAAGCCTATGAAAAAGCCGAATGTATCCAAATAACTGTATCAAAATGTATGTAACTGGGGGGAAGCCCTCTCTCTCTCTCTCTCTCTCTCTCTCAAATATGCCTCGAGTGGACCCGACAGAAGGAAGGACCGGCCTCATCCAAGCTGACGTCCTCAAAGAGCCACTCGACGTCGTCGTTGTCATCACCATCACTGCCAGAGGAAGAAGATATGGCTTTGGAGTGATTCCTGGCAGAAGAAATGGAACCTTTGAAGCAAGTCCTAGAAGAGGCAGCATGAGACCCACGACCTCGAGCTGAGACCAGAGCTGGAGGTAGAGCGGGAGCCTATGGCTGTATGATGACAGCCGGTGGTACTAGAGGTTGTCAAAAGAAAAATAAGACTCAGAACAGAATAATGATACAAAAGTGCAGAAAAGCTAAAAGAAGATATAAGATACTCACTATGGCCACTGGTGTAAAAGTGATGGCAACTGCTCGAATGGTGGCATCTATTTGACGAACCAATGCTCTCAGACTGTTAACCGTCAGTATCGTGCGGTCCAGCCATGCCTGGTCAATTTGTAAGGGACAAAATAGAGGAGTTCAAGAAAACCAGATAAGTAGAACAATAATTGAAAGAAAGGGTGGTAGAGTAAAAGACAAACCTGGCCGATCTCAGCCCTAAACTCCGGCGCTGGTGGAACTGGGACAAGAAGAGGAAAGGGAAAGCCATATGCCACAGTCTGGACATCCCATGGAATCTTTGGGCCCCGTATCCCTCCAGCAGCATTATCAGTAGCAGCTCCAGCAGCACCGGCATCAACAGCCTTCGGTGCCCGTCCTCTCCTCCTGCCACCTACGGCAGCTGGGCCGGGTCCTAATGGTCCCAGTAAGTGTGCCCGAGCCCAGGCTGTGTAGTCCTTCTCTGGTACGAGCAATTCTGAGGCGTGGGTCCCCACCATCTCCAAGAGCAGGTCGACACGACTGTGGCTTTGGGATTTAGGGGTCATTTTGAAAAATGCTAAAAAATAAGGAATTCAGAGAATGTTTAGAAAAATCTTTTAACACATTGAAAATTAAATTTTGAAAACCCCTTTTGTTGAAAATAAAGTCGCCACTTAGTTTTTAAGAAAAACTAAGAAAAACAAAATTGGCTACTGATCTTTAAAACGTTAATCAAAGAAAGAGGGTTCGGGGGATAAGGTATTAATCGAAGAAGGTGTTAGGCACCCCGTTCGCCCAACCATAAGGTTGGCCTCTACTAATCATCATTGGTTTTTTAATAGAATTTCTCAAATGCATGCAAATAAAGAAAATGGGGGTGAAGAGAAAATATTCAAAATCAAGTATAGAAAATACATAAAATATGTACATAACACTCCAAAATAAATAAGTGTCAAAAGAAAAATTCTAAATCCTTTGGCATGCAATTTCTATCTAAAGGATACATGAAACACATTCTCATGCAATATTGTTTAAACAACCTAAATTAGCATGATTTGGTTAAAAGAACAAACAAGCTAAGTTGTTAAAATTATCTAAACATGGATTGAACGAAAGTGAATTACACAATTTTAAATAAAGTAATCAAACCCTAAACTAATATATACAATATGCATATTATCAAATTATCAAAAAGCGTGTAAAAGTCTTATGTTAAAAAAACTAACCAAAACGATAAAATCTAATAACAAATATTTTATGTATTAATAAACAAATATTTGAGACTCTAATTTGAATAAAAAGAAATAAAAGAAAGCTTACAAGCTAAACTAAAATGTTAGAAAGTGCTTATTTAGACTACTTAAAAGAAAATCTTATTATTTACATTTTTATGTTTTTTGCATAAAACAAATGGAAAGAAAAATAAAATAAGCAAATGAGTTCCAATTATTAGAAGACTTTTTGTGATTTTATTGGTTTAATAACATGAAAAAAAAAAAGCACTATGAAAAATTAAAGATATAGAAAAAGAAAGAGAAAATGGTACTTAAATACTAAAATTAAGAGAAAAGAAACACTAATTAAATTAATACTAAAAGAAAAAAAAAGAAAATAGAATATTATAAGAAGATTTAAAACTAATGGTAAAAGAACACAAAAGAATAAAATGTTAGTAAAAGAAACTACATTAACATTAAAAGAAAAGAAAATGAAGAAAAAAATAAAACTATTAAAAGAGTATAATATTATAAGAAAAGAAAAAGAAATTGATGCATTAGAAAGAAACTAGAGCTAAATTGCAGGAAAAAGAAAAGAAAAAGAAACATAAATGCCAAAAGAATATCGAACTAATATTTAAGAAAATAAAGGGGTATTAAACTTAATATAAAAGGGAGAGAAAATGAAATAAGAGTTAATAAAGGAACTTTAAACTAAAAAAAAAATTACATTCACATAATGTAAGTGTCTTGAATGTGGCAATTAGCAATATTGATAAATTGCAATTGTCCAAAATAATGTTGGCACTAATTAATGAATAAAAAAATAAAATGACAAGGTGTTTAAGTGTGAATTTGTAAGTAAAACAATTAATCAAGGTGGCTAAACTAAATAAAGCAAATTAGACAATAAACAAGGATTAACTACGCAAGTAAAAGAAATGTGCGAATTAAAATTGAAAATTAACTCAATCACTCCAAGAGAGAAAAAATGGAGCTTAAAAAATTCGAGGATCCAAACAAAATACCTAAATTGCTTAGGAATCCTCAAGTTGGTAGATTGAGCTACAATGAGTCACTCCTCGGGTGGTGATCCAAGCAGGGCTTCGATATAGGTTTTGGAGGTTCAGGACTTGGTATCTCGGCAAAGTTTCGACGTCGGGGCTTGAAATTGTTCGACAACTCGGCAGAGCTTTATCCTCAAAACCTCACACTCATCTTCCGTCCTTAAAAGCGTACCAGAGGTACGATATTTATAGAATTCTTCAACCAATGAGATGTTGACACGTTTTTAGACATGTCAGGCCATTTGGAGTTGGCGGCCGCCACAACATGAGTTGGCGGTAGCCATGTTGGAGTTGGCTATCGCCATGTTGGAAAAGGTTCCACAAGATTCTATTGGCGGTCGCCATAATGAACATGGCAGCCGCCACTTCTGGCAATGACTTGGACAACAAGTTATAGACGGTTTGGTACAACTTCATTGGTTTTGAAGGTTTCTTATGGTTTTTGATGGTCAGGTTCAATTACCGAGCTTGGATCACTTTCCGAGGATCGAACTGAAGCACTATTTTAGCTGTTTTCATCATCGGATTCACCTAAGATTGGTGGGGTCAAATTAGGGTGTCTACAATAGCCCAGGAGGTCGGTCCGATGCATTCGTACTGGAGGGACCACCGGTATCCTGAAGTGATCGAGGCCGACTAACTGACAAACCACTTGCTTCCCGACCAAATGGACCCTCTAGCAAGATCCGCCTCGAAGTAAGGTCTCGGCTGCGCATCATATCTGCGCCGACCCGATCCTTCACTCCCCGCCTGACATCCCAGTGGATCTGCAGCAATTCAAAGTACAGTGTAATGCAAAGAATAGTAAGCAGTAAATATAAGTACAGTAGGATAGCCAGTGTACATAATACAGTGATCAGTGTGTAGGGCAGAGAGCAGTCAATGGTACAGTGCAGTGTACAGTAATCAGTAACCAGTGTAGCGCAGAGTGAACAGTGAACAGTATGTAATGTATAGTATAGTAAGCAGTGAATAGTAATACCTGGTCTAGGGTTAGCCGGTCCAACGATACTCAAAACCGGTCGATGTCCTTCCCCACAGCCGTCTTCCCCTTCAAGCTTCAGGACCACCGAGTTGTGCGGGGAATGACTAAAGGGTCTATTGAGGAGTTCGCCAGGACGTGAAGCCCGAGGAACTCATAGGTCCACAGTTGTAAAGGAAAGATGTCAGCAAGCAGATAATGGATGATAGATAATAAAATGAATGGAAATAAAGCATACCTCCCAAACTCTCTAGTATCTCCCTATGCTGAGCTCTTGGGGAGACCGGGTCAGAGTCCTCATAAAGCCATACAGGGTGGAGAGAGCAGCACCTCCCCAATCGTAAGCAGCAACCCGGTCGAGATGAGCCAGGGCACCCAAGTAATGTAAATGAACGGTATTCTTCTTGTTCAAGAATAAGGAGGTACCGAACATAAATAGAAGGAAGCCTCGGGCGACCCACTCATAGTGGCGGGGCTCTGAGCAATGGAAATATCTAAAGTGCTCGGAGAACCAGGTGTACCTGACCCAGTCTTGGTCCATCTGTATTGGTACAGCTCCGAGAAGGTACAGTAATGCATCAACAGAGTGGGCAACAGATGGATCAAATGGAATGAGGGCTCCTCTAAGCCGGATGCCGGTGATCATGGAGAAGTCAAGAGGCGTCAAAGTGGCCTCAAAAGTAGTGAAGTGGAAGGTGTTGGTGGTATCCCACCACCGCTTAGCCAAGGCAGTCAGCCATACTAGGTCATTACTCGTCCTACCCAACAGGGGTATGAACAGAGCAAAACTAGAGGCATCGATAATAGCCCGGCTAGAAGCAGAGAGGGCATCATACCACTCCAACACCTCTCCGGAGGCAGAACCACCAAAGCCCCTGATGTAATGACCAGCCTAAAAAGAAGAATATAAGCAGAGGATATATAAGAGCAGTCAAAACAGGTAATATGCAGAGAATAGCTTAAAGTAATAAAAACCATAGGTTCGTGTGTGTGTGACGACCCTTCGGTTCTCTCAAACCCTAGCAGACTAGGCACCCTAAGCCCGGTGCGCCAGGCAAACCCTGCACGTCCTAGTAGAAGACTAGGAACCTCAAGCCCTAAAGATTAAGTACCCCAAGCCCTGGTGAGCCAGAAAAATCTCTCAAGCCCTAGAAGACTAGGCACCCTAAACCCTGGTGTGCCAGGCAAACCCTGCACGTCCTAGTAGAAGACTAGGAACTTCAAGTCCTAAAGATTAGGCACCTCAAGCCATGGTGAGCCAGGCATATCTCTCAAGCCCTAAAAGATTAGGCACCCTAAGCCCTACTGCGCCAAGAAAACCCTGCACGTCCTAGTAGAAAACTAGGAACCTCAAGCCCTAAAGATTAGGCACCCCATGCCCTGGTGAGCCAGGCAAATCTCTCAAGCCCTAGAAGACTAGGCACTCTAAGCCCTGATGCGCCAGGTAAATCATCCTGACCCTAGGTTCGTATATGAGTGATGATCCTTTGATTTTTTTTACACGTCCTAGTAGAAAACTAGGAGCCCGAAGCCCTGGTACGCCAGGCAAACCCTGCACGTCCTAGTAGAAAACTAGGAACCCTAAGCCTTGGTGCACCAGGCAAATCATGCTAACCCTAGGTTCATGTGTGAGTGATGATCTTTTGGTTCTTGCACGCCCTAATAGAAAACTAGGAACCCTAAACCCTGGTCCGCCAGGTAAATCTCTATCATTTTGTGTTAATCATTCTCTTAGTTTTTCCCAAACATCAAAAATAAAAAATCTTCCCTTTGATATATGTTTTGCCTATTTTTTTTTCCTTAATTTTCTAGGATTTTCAAAAAAAAATTCCTAATTTTCTAAGATTTTTGAAAAAAAAACTTTTTAGGATTTTTGAAACAATACTCCTTAATTTTTTAGGATTTGTGATTTTCGAAAATTTGTCCTAGATTTTAAGATTTTTGATAAAAAAATTTCTAGTTTTTAGGATTTTTGAAAAAATTCTCCCCCTAATACCTAAACTAAACTTTTCAGTCTAGTATCCAGGTTTGTTATGATTACAGATCTCAAACATTGCATCATCACATCATATCATATAATCATCATATCACAAGGGGGATCCTAGGCATGCGTTTATGTTTGAGATTTATCATATAAACGTACTTTGATATTGAAACAGTAAGGATAGGGAAGCTACCGAAGGACGCTGGTGAGAAATATGCTGATTAGGCTCCTGAAGAAGTACATCGACAGCAACGGAGTCTATAGGTGGCTTGTAACGCCGCATCTCACCCGGAACCAAGCGGTGGGCGACCGGAGCATACGTGTGTGGATCGAAGGGCACTGGATGTCCCTCCCCAGCATGTGGATCGAGGAAAGCGGCCATCTCAGCCTCAACAACAGCGTCTGCAGCTGCCTGTGCCTCGGCAGCTGCCCGTACCGCCTTCTCGGCAGCACAGTGAGAGGCACGCTCTGCCTCAAGCACAAGGGCGCCCATCACAACAGAGGGCTACGTGGTGGTGACCCCGCCGGCAGGAAGGCTGGTGGTCGTGCCCCCAAGAGTCCCTATGACAGAGCTCTCACTTGCGGAGGAACCTCAGATGGCTTATGTGATATCTTCAAGGTCTCCGTGTCCCGCCATGTCAAGAAGAGCAAGAGAAAAGGGCACAAAAAGCTAAAAGGCGAGGGAAAAGCAAGAGGGAGTTTGAGAGAGTTTGGAAAGAGAAAGGAAGGCTAGAGAGAGAGTGGATATCAGAGTAATGAGCCCTCACCCGTGCGGCCTGAGAGCCATATACGGGCCTGGAGTTGGCAGTCGCCACCTCCAATGTGAGCGACCGCTGTGTTGGAGGAATTTTGAGCAGGCGACTGCCATGTCAGAGGGGTTTGGTCTAAGTGGCTGCCAGCATGTCAAATGTTACATCATGCTTGAACCTGACGACCGCTAGGTCAATAGGTCATTATTACATGTTAGGGGGGCCGTTTGGTTTTACGTTTATGTGTGTATGTTTGCTTTATTTATTTTCTCTTTGTATGAATGTGTTTATTTTATTATTGTTTGTTTTATTTATTTGGTGTGTTTAGTTTATTTTCTTTTTATGTGTGAGTTTATTTTATATTACCTTTTTGTGCCTGTTTGTTTTAGTTCGTGTGGTATGTGTCTTTCAAATATGGATTTGCAATTATATTTGTTTCAAATCTTGTTTTGTTATATGTATTTGTCTATGTGATGTTTTCTCCTGATAAATTTAATTTTACGTCGTGACTTGGATTTTAATTATTTTTATCCCGTATTTCGTTCCAAATTTTTGGGTATTAACTCAACCTATTAATTCGTGATTTTCTTCCGATAAATTTAATTTTAAGTCGTGACTTGACTTCTAATTATCTTTATTCTGTGTTTCTTCCCGAATTTTTAAGTCTTGACTCGACTTATTAATTCATGATGTTCTTATAATAAATTTAATTTTAAGCCGTGACTTGGCTTTTAATTATTTTTTTCCCGTACTTTGTCTTGAATTGTTAGGTCTTGACTCGACCGATCAATACGTGATTGTTTTCCCGATTATGGTAATTTTTAAGATCTTGACTCGATCATTTTAATTATTTTATTCCCAGCCGAGTTCTTAGTCTTGACTCGATCTTTGACTTTGTGCTCCCTTTAAATCTCGATTCGATCTTTATGATTTGTTTGATCATACCAGCATCTGCATCATGTTAACATTTGCATCATGTTTCCTATCCTTACATTTTTTCTTAGGAACTACGTTTCTGTCTGATCACTAACAAAGGGATATGTAGGCAGCTCAATAGAAATTCGAGTATGACCAACATCATATGCATGCTTGAAGCATAAGATTGACGGCTCAGTCAATTGGATATTGTCTCTGGATCTTTGATATAACTTGCATCACGCATTGCTATGCAAGTTATATCAAAAAGGGGTAACTCTAGACATCCCAATTTGACCCCGCCCAATTTTAGGTAAATCCGATGATTAAAATAGTTAGAATGGGGCCTTATAATCCTCAGAAAATTATCCAAACTCGGTATTTGAACCCAATCATCAAAACCTTCAAACCAATAAAATCTTTTTGATTCATCAACTCCAATGTGGCGACCAACAATAGAACAATTTGGAAACTTCCACTTTATATGGCGACCACCAATAAAACTTCTTGAAAATCCTAGCCAAACATGGCGACCAGCAACTCTAACCTGGCGACCACCAACTTGCATTGTGGCGGTCGCCAATAGAACCTCTTAAAATCTTTTCAATTGTGGCGGCTGCCAACTCCTAACTTGACGACCACCAACTTCAAATGGCCTAACGTGTCCCAAAACGTGTTAGCATCTTATTGGTTGAAGAATTCTATAAATAATATACCCCATGGTACGTTTTTAGGATAGAATTTTAGAGAGAGAAACTCTACCGAGTCGTCGAGTAATCTCGAGTCCCGATGCCGAAATCCTATCGAAGTGCCGAAAGCCGAGTCCCAGGTACCGAAGTTCTGAAACCCTAACTTGGACTATCGCCCGAGGATTGAATTATCCATCACCATTTCCCGACTCGAGAATTCCTTAGTGATCCAGGTACTTTGTTTGGATTTTCGGTCCTTCGAACTCTATTTTTTATCTCTTTGGAGTGACCGGGTTAAAATAATTGTTTCATTTTACATACTTTCTTACATTACTTATGTGATTACTTTACTCACTGTATTTCATTTAGTTTATAGTTAATGTGCTTAGTTTGAGTAAACTAGCTAATTCATATCATAATTCTAATTTTATTTTGTTTAATTAATTTGTTTGCTTTACTAGTATTACACATTCGCACTTAGCACATTGTTACTTTTCAGTAATTCAACAATTAGAGCTAATATATTTTGACAATTACAACTTGATTAATATTGTTAATTATCATAATAATGCACTTACATTTATATAGATGTAATTGTCAATACTACATTCATATTTACAAGTTAAATAGTTGTACTTAGTTTTTTTTTCTTTTAATAGCATTATATTTCATTTTCTTTTCTTTTGTTGTAATATTAGTTTAATGTTCCTTTTCTTTTAGCATTAGTTTAATTTTTTTTCTAACATTTTATTTTATTTTTTTTCATTTTTATTATTAACTTTATTTTTTTTATAATGTTCCATTTTCTTTTGTGCTTTTTTTTTCTTTGGATGTTAGTTTTATATTCTTTTCATATTACTTTTTTTTTTTTTCATTTTGTTAAACTCAAAAATTATAAAAAATCATTTAAGCTAGTTAATATTCTTCTTCTTTTTCTTATTTTCATCTTTTAAATGGTGGTATAATTTTCTCTTTTAATAATAATTGAAACCTTCTTGTTCATTTTATTTCTTTTATTTTTTTTCTTTTGTTTAGTTTAAAAATATAAAATAGTTAGAACTTTTATTAAATAGTTTAACAAAGTTTTCTAAATAAAAACCTTTTTATTAAATTTTCGTTGTAGATGTTCTTTTATTTTCTTTTATTTTAGTTAACTATTTGAACACTCTTGGCGTGGATAAAAAAATTACATAAAATTCTTGTTACTTGGTTTCTTTTATCATTAAATTTTTGAATATAGAATTTTATACACTTTTTATTTTGGTTCGATATTTCTCTTTGGTAGAAGTTCATCATATTAGTGTTAACTTAGTTTATTTTGATAATATGCATATTTTAGTTACTTTCTTTAAAAACATGTTTAGATTAGTTTTAGCTCATCTTATTAATAATTTATGTTTAGGTGATTTTAGTAATTTTTAGCATGTGATTTTAGTAATTATTAACAAAAACATGATTTTAGTTCCCACCCCGCCTCGCACCGCTCCTGCCCCGCTCCTGCCCCGCCCCAGCCCCCACCCCGCTTTGTAGGGGTTTTCCCGCCCCTGATAACAAACGGGGTAGGGACGGTATTTGCTCTCTCTGTCCCATTTTCCCCGCCCCGCCCCCAATTATATAAAATAAATATTTTTTAAATATTAATATATGTATAAAATATATATTTTATAAATAT
>JAUMHN010010330.1:0-10030 GCA_032360265.1 Heliamphora ciliata | reverse complement strand
TATGGTAGAAAGGAAAAATAACTGTTGAAAAAGACTATAATCACACACAAAAGATATGATTTACATGGTTTATCTAAAATTAAAGGCCTATTTTGATTAGTTTTTAAGTTAATATTTTTGCAAAAAAAGTTAAATTTTATGCTGTACTGTTTGATTTTTAAAAAAAATTAACTAATTTTTTTTTATTTTTTAATTTAAGAAAAAATGACAATACATACCTCAAACACTTTAACTTTTTTTTAAACAAAATTGCTATAATACATTTACATAAAAAGTCAACCTATAATGCATTTACATAAAAAATCAACCCTACTCACAAGAAAAAAAAAAGTGCTAATATTCCAAACACTGCAACTTAAAAGCTAAAAGTAAAGATATTTTAAACATTTCAATAAAAAGCAAAAAAGCTGCTATAAAAAATTATTCTAAACAATCTAATTTTTTTAATTATTTTTTTTTTAAAAAATTAAATTTCTAAAAAAATAAATTTTTTAGGCATCTCAAACACGCACTAAGACTACATACACATAGTTGCGGCATCTTTCATTATAATAAAAAGTGGTACAAATTATAAGGGTTATAAAAATAGCAACCACTATAAAAACCCTCATAAACCAAAAACAACTCGAATAGTTTTCCTTGGGAGAGCTACCCTCGAACCCCGCGAGGCTTATCTATGAGGGCACTGGTTCGGACTTTACTCTCTCACCTCCGCTACATGCTTACCATTATACAATCATGTAAGAACAAAATACTTTAAAGATACTTCCCTAACTCATACACAAAGCTAAAGTCTGCACTTAGATGCTAGCGTATGATTCATAAAGTTATGAAACAAATCAGGCACAACATTGCTCGACAAGTGAAATGGTGCAATCCACCTTTGTAAGTGCCAAAACACAATTAAACGCAAATCTTATCATAAGCTTTGATCGAAACATGCTAGACTTGCCAAAATCACTCAAAATCATGTTAAGAATGGTCAAACACTACCTTAAAAAGAAAGTACAACACATAAATTGAAAACAAATTGTGCTTTTTTACCTATAAACATTCAATTTTAGAACACTAAAATAATGCACAAACATGAAAGATGTATGTAAGCATGATTTGACTTGAAAAAACAACCTAATGTGCAAACTTAATCCATATTTAAAACAACTAATTTATAACGGTTTGGGAAACCAACATTGAAGAGAGAAAAATCAAAAAATAATGAGAAAAATCTAGATTTTCTTTTTCCCCCAATGTCTCACTCAAGTTACTTCAACAAAGTTTCAAGTTTCTTGCCTTCATTGCACATCCTTGATCACAAGCCCTAACTAGGTAAAGGGGGTTGATGTAGAGAGTGTTTAGAGTGTAGAATAGTGGTGAAGTGCATAAAGGCTAAACCTTGTGTTCAATGATTGCTTTGACAGAGTTACAGTATTGTTCTTCAACACGTCCCCTTTTTAAGAACCCTAAATTTCCATTTATAGTGGAAAAAGGCTTGCAGACCAGGTTGGGGTTTTTCGGAGATGATTTCAAAATAATGATTTGACTTTATTAACTCCTTAATTCATCCATAGTGGTAAAAAATTGGAACCCTTGGTCAAACACATTCAAAAAATTCTATTTTGGTGGCCCAACTTAGTGGGCTCACTCTGGGCCGGTCCAAACTCGGATTGATGCAATTCTTGAACATTGGAAATTGTTATGAGTAATTTTTAACTCGAGTGATTTGGTTGCAAATTTTTTTGTCCTTTTTGGGTCATGACCATTTACCCATAAGTGTGTCAAAAAACATGACATTTTGGTAAAATGATCATATCTCCCTTGTTTTAAATCTAGACAAGACCCATTTTATATAATTGAAATGCTATTTTGATGTGATAAAATTTAATGGAAATCAGTTTTGAACTAACAAAATGATATTTGGTTCACAAACTGAAACATACTTTTTGCAGAGGTCACCGGGAGCACTATGGTTAGTTTACATGAATCATCTTATTCTTACCAATTTCAAGTATTGGGAACCTCTTAAGGGTCAACAAAATAAATCAGCTTATTCATACCAATTTCAAGTATTTGGAACCCTCTTAAGGGTCAAGAAATGTTCAAGGTCGTCTTGAAGTTCCAAAAAAAGATTTTATAGGTTACTCTATACTTGTTATCAATCAAGAGTTGTATTGGTATTGCATGTTCAAGTTTTCATCACTAGGAGTGCTCGGAGCTACCTTAGACTTAGGATCGGTCAAATTGGGGTGTGTACAGGTTATAATGGGTGTTACCCTCCCAAATGGGAGGCGAGGGGTTCAAGCCTTACCAAGAACAAGGTGTGAGAGTGGGTTCATGTGTATTTTTGGATTAAAGAAAAGTTAGGATTTAGTACTTTGCACATATCATCATGCTTATCATTTCTGCATTGGTAAAATCATTTGTATTCCATTCTGATTTTCTTGAGAACTCCTTATGGACCTTTGCTTCAAAATTCTCACAAGCAAAATGAGCAATTTGCATGCAAAATGCTGTTGGAAACTAGGAAAACAATAGGAGACACTATTTTCTAATATGATTATGGAATTGAAAAGAGTGCTTATCTTGAGAATTTTGCATTCGTACCAGCCAAAATCTCCTCAAGCATCAAAGAGGCGTATGCAACCCAATGTCAAGAAGCACCTTGATGAGGAAGATAATTTGTCCGTCACTTCCTCGTATCCTTTGTTCCAATTCAAATTTTGAGCAATTTATTTTTATTTTTTAAATTTCCCTATGTTGTTTGATTAATGGTTGTTGTCTTGTTTTTAATATTTTAATTAGAATTGTAAATGACCTTAATCTTACATAGTACTGCAGCATCTATTCGAGCATCCAAATTTAGGACCACTATTCCAATAGCTCCCGTATTTAAATGTGATGAACGTATAAAGAGACATAAGGAGGTATTTCTTTGCCAACCATTAAATAGAAGAGTTTTCAAAGGTTTTCTCTATCAATAGCTTCTGGATTTGGATATTCTTTTCTTTATTAATTTTCCATTTTCTAGTTCTACTCGAAGTTGGTGGAAAAACATCAAGCACTAGAGGTAGAGAAAATGGAGTATATAGCGAGGATCAAGGTACTTTCATTTGTGTGCATGTATTTGTTTAACTATTTCTTTTGTGCTTCTATTACTGCTCATTATTGCTGTTGTTAAATGATGAACTACTATGAGTAATTTGTCCTTTCATACATTCTTAATTGTTAGGAGGAAGAAGCAGCAGCATTAAAGCAGCTTAGAAAGACCATGACTTTCAAAGCAAATCCAATGCCTAGCTTTTACCAGGAACGACCTCCACCCAAAGTTGAACTTAAAAAGGTACTCGTTTTGGATATATTCTTCAGTTCTTCATAAATAGTTAAAAAGTTGAGATTCTATTACCTTTTTTATCATCTAGTATGGAAAAGGATTCACAGTTTACTTAGAATCGGGAAACAAAAGTTCAGATGTGGGTTGCTTAGAATTTTAAGCAACCAAGTTTGGTTTGCTCTGTCATGTTGTATGCATAGATTCTAAAAATTTTGCAGTCAAGTACCGTTCTTGAAGTTGCACCAATATGACATTGCAAAGTGCAAACATTTTTATACTTGCTTCCATTGTTCAAAAACAATGTAATTTATTAAAATTGGATGCCAGCTTCCATTAACTCGTGCCGTATCACCACAATTGGCCCGGAGAAAAGTCTATAGTGATGGACCCTGCTCGTCCTCAGAGGAAATGGGAGTTTGCACCAAAGCGATTGACCATAGCCTGGGGAACCACAAAGATGGTAGTACCTCTAGTCCTCTCACAACTAAGGATGAGATCAATGGAAAGAGTGGTAAAGCCACTGGCATAATTAAGGATCATTCAAAAACAGTAAAGGAGACGGCTAAAAGAACTCCTCATAAAATGGCTGAGCAGACTACAGACATCTCTGTCAACGGCTAGTTTTCCTATGTTGAATCGGCAAAAAAAGTAAAAAAACTCTAGAATTTTCTCTTTGGTCGCTTGGGTATTATGCATGGGAACATCTCTGTATATTTTTCTTGCTTGCAATGACTTGTTTTTGTGATACATCTCATATCTAAATTATACATATCTTTTCCACACACCATTGTTTGTATATTAGATTATTTATAAGCAGAGATACTATTATAATGTAGAGAGCCAAATTGGCTGTTTTCATTTTATTATCTTTGTATGCACTTGCTTACACATGTGATTATGATGTTTTTGTTTGTTGCCCATTCATTGAGGAACAAGAGGATTTAACTTGACAGGCTCATAGTGGTCCTATTTTTGATTATGTGAATTGCGAATAATAAAATTTAGCAGATGAATAAAGTAGGCCGAAAATAAAGTTTTCCATAAGTTATTTCGACGATGCTATTTTATTTCCAATTATACCCCTGACTTTGCCATACAAAATGCTCTATGCATAAATGAATGAGCACTGATGAGACACTAACCCTCTCTCATAAGGGGTGGATCCCACACTATGTGCCCTATCAATGCTCGCTGGTGTATGGGCTCCAACGTTCTATTTATTTGTATTCTTTTCTTTAGTATGATAAGAGTTTTTAATTGGGAGAAGGCAGAAGCTAAAGCTATCATCACTAGAATGGGAATTTTGCAATAATTTTGGTGATGGATTGCTTGCATGTAATTTTCATACATCTCTTATTTTCTTTAAACTTTTAATGAATAGCATATTCCTTTTTCTTTTTTTTTTTTGATTGAGAAAGAGGTATTAGGCTTAAATATGTTTCTGACCCACAATAGATCGAATAAAAGAGTATATCGGCAGAAATAAAAGAGCTCTAAAAAAGAGCAAATAGCCTTAAAAAAAAGTGAGACAATTTTTACAAAGAAATGACATCAAACCTCCACACAAGATAACAAAAGTCTTACGAGATGAGAACCTAGCATTACATAAAAACAAAAAGAAAATTTAACTTCATGTACTACTGCTTCTCGACCTTCCTCAAAAGAACTATTGCTTCCACTTTTTCTTTATGAGGTTGACATTTCTTAACTGGAGATATGCCCTGTAACGCCCTGATTTCGTAATAATAAAAATACAAGCAGATGATAAAACAAGAACTTAGTTTTCTTGTAAAAGAGGACAAAAAGATAAGAATTTTATGTGCAAAATAATTCCCCAAAATATACCATTTTATATCCCAAAGGGTGTCCAAGAAGGTGCCAAACGAAAACCCATTTTTAAACAAGCTTCCAAATTTTCCACACAAAGGCAGTTCGCTTGAACGGGCCCTCCACCGCTCGAACAGTGATGTGCCCGAGGGTATTTTAGCTAAAATCCTGAAATTTTTTCTAAGTGTTGGAAAAATACTTGATTTTCATAAGTTTTCAATATACTTCTAGATAGGCACTAATTTGAAGTAGAACATGTGTTTGATAATAAAACAACTCTATTTAACTCCAAACTCAAATATCCAATGTTTGAAATCATAACATACCATCCCCAAAACCATGGTATCCAAATCAAAATACGAGCCTAATACCCTCACATGCATACAAAATATGAAATCATAGCTTTAGGGCCTTGCACACGGGTTACTCCAACCCATAAACAAACATCCAAATGTTCAAGGAAGAATTACATTTTTTACAATTTTCTATTCTCAAAAGATGCTATCGAGAAGTATGTAGTTCTATCAACACTTCACAAAGGGGGGGGGGGGGGTCTCTAAGACCATGCTTCTCAATCTATAGCCTTCTTTTCGCTATCATCTACAATTTTATTAAACAACATAAGTTGAGACTCGTTGAAAATAGACTAACAATGAACAAATGCATGACATGTAAGGACGGTTATGCGAAATGCAACACGTAATTCCATCGAAACCCAATGTCCATTCTCAATCAAAATCTCATTTACTTGAAATATTACAACAATCATATACCTCATAGGGAACACCATCCGAAGGGTCAATCGCCTGTTATATACATCTTTGGGAACACCCTTCGAAGGGTGGGAACACCCTTTGAAGGGTAGGACACCCATTGCACGTCACTTCGGGAACACCATCCGAAGGACATGGCACCATTACACACTACATCGGGAACACCTTCAATAGGGTAGGACACCGTTACACACCGCATAGGAAAACTGTCAGGGTTATATACTAAAAATCATAGATTTTTTTATTTTATGAGAATCTTAATGAGTAATGTATGTAATATTATTTTTTTAATGTTATGCATAGATATTCTTTATTCTGTACATTATTTAATCTGGTGTGTAGAGTATGACTTGCACACAGAAGACCAGATTATAGGTTCTTGTAGAATATAAATTTACGGTTCACAGTTTAGATGGAATTAGACAAACCATCGGTACGACTGTAGTACAGAGTTTTAGTAGGCATGTATTGGTTACGGGGAGCAAATAATAGCGTCGTCTATTATTTTGACTCTCTGTACTAGTACACTTTGTGTATTGAACTGGATCATATTGAGGTAATTAATTTTATACTGATTATATAAATTAATTCACACCATAAGGCTATTATGAGTGCTTATGCACTTAATCCCGAAATAATTATTATTTCTATATATTTAATATTCGTTGTTTTATTCATTAGAGGGTGCGATCTTTTACGGGTCAATATTCCTGGTGAGTTAGATAGTGGTATTAAATATATAGTGAATATTAATTATTGATGGAATCTACGTCTCGATTATTCAGGATTAACGATACCTCCTTAAGAAATCTTATAAGTTTTGACCGGGTCAAACCCTACAGATAGATTTAATTATCCAGCCATTAAATAAGTTAACCGGAAAAGCTTAAAAAATTTTAAGAAACTAAATAAATTAAATTGTCAGTAACTAAATTTAATTAGCGGGTATCGAGAATCTTAACGTAGAGAAATGCGTTAAGCATTTAATAACAGGAGCTCAAATAATCGATTTTGAGAATGTGGCTGGGAGTGTAGTTACGATTCTTTAGTGGTATGAATTATAATTTATGCTTTTATGAAATTATCTCAAGAGCAAGCGGGTTTTCATAATTACATTATAAGCCTAAGTCATATTTACTCCACAGGTTCCTACTGTAACCTTATATTTATGCGGTTATGCTAACCTAGTCCACATTCCATATGACATTTATTATTGAATTAGAGTTCTCACGTAAATCCTAGGTGGCTAGATTAGCAGATTCAAGATCATGATAAATCGTAACCTACTCTACGTTTGTGACTCGCATCTAGGAATACAATAGAAGATTTGATTGGGATTTTAACTCGAAGGATTCACATTCGTGGTTGTTGTAGTAATCGAAATCATTCTACTAGATTTTAAAAGATATTATCTCGAATCTAACTTTGGGAGTACGAGTTTTATTTTGATCGTTCGACATAAAAAAGTTTTAAACTGGAGCATACGATTGCCCGTCCAGTATTTTTTTTTCTCGAAAAAATCGTATTCAAATGAATAATTTTAGTAGTTTGCCTTCAACAATTGGTATCAGAGCCGTTTTGATTATGAATATGGTTTATTTGAGGAATCAGATAGCTTTAGAACTGTGCTAACTTTGTTTTACAGGCGTTCTAATCTTGGTTTTATGATCATTATTTTATTCATGTTTGATTGAATGGTTGAATGGTGATTATTATTCTTTTTTAATCACGAGAGTTAATCGTGATAGTTTGGACTTTTTAGATTGATAAGCTTTCGAGACATAGGTTTCGATGTAAAAGTTTTATTTGTTCTTTAGTTATTGTTTGATATATGTAAGAACATGTTTGAATACATAAAGAATACGAAGAACAGGAGGCAACAAAACTGGCATCACTGGGGGTGGTTTCTAGATTTTCGGACCACGAATTGCAGTAGTTTTTCTACGATTTTGCAACAGGTTTTTTAGTAAGTTTTTTTGTAGGTTTTATGCATTAAAAAACTACAGCAAAACAGTCATCAAATCCAGCAAAAACAGGCTAGAAAATACTCACTGGCGGCGGCGTTAGCCGGCTGTTTCCATGGACGTTTTTGGCCAATTTTTACAACGGTTTCGAGGCAGGTTTTGAGTATCTTTTTGGGCAGAAAATAGTAGTAAAATTGGGCTGAAAATAGTCCAAAACAGTGATAAAAAAGCAGCAAAAAACTGGCACGAAAAACAATTTAGGCAGTGGCATTGCAGCAGCGTGGGGCTGTTTCGAGGCTGTTTTTCAAGCTTTTTCGAGACTATTTTTAGGTGTTTTTTTTTCAGAAATATACAGCAGTATTTCAGTGCTAAAAACAACATGAAACTAGAGCAGGAACAACCACAGAATGAGCGACAAAAGGCAGCGGTGGCAGTGGTTGTTGGGGTTGTTTCCTAACCATTTTCGAGGTTGTTTTCGTGCAGTTTTTTGGACAGAAATATAGTATATTCCGTAAGATATTTTTTAGAAAAAATCGGGACAAAAACGGACAACGAAAGAAATGGCAAAAGCCGCGGAAAGGGACGGTGTGCGCCGGCACCAGTGGTAGCCGGCGGTGGTGGCTATCCGGGGTGGTGGCTATCTGGGGCGGTTGTTTTTAGCTCAAATGGTTCATATGGTGTTGTATTTGTATAACATTGTGTTTCAAAAAATTGTAATAGGATTTGGATCCCAGAAGCTGATTCTGATAAGAATTGAAAATTTACAAATAATCTTCAAACAGGAAGCTGAAACTCAAAAGAGTTTCTATTTGAACATAAAATCGGGACATTATATCTTACATTTATATTTATTTAAATTGCGTGGATGATATATATCTATTTTACACTTTCTGTTTATTTTAATTAATTCGAAAAAATTCGATTTTAATTAATTTTTATAACGAAAAAATAAAATAAAATTTTCTTTAATTAAAATTTTTTTTTTTGAAAGAAAATTTTAGATATTTTATTTTGTTATAAAATAATACGTTTAAGATGATTTTTAGTAAATCGGATATATTAGAAAAACGTAAAAACTAATTTCGAATTAATTAAAAAAAAGTTTAATTTTAATAAATTATTATTTTTCAAAAAAATATGTAACTTAAAAAATAAAATTAAATTCTTGATTTTATTTAATTTTTTTAAATAAATAAAAATTTTAGAATATTTTATTTGTTACACATTAAAATACGGAAAGATGATTTGAAAAAATCGAAATCTTTCAAATCATGTTGTCTTTCAAAATTAATAAATTTATCTTAATTAAACAGTTTTTATAACCCTCAAAAAAATTTAAAAAACTAAGTGAGAGAGAAAATTTTTGTTAGGATTGGTATACTGAAAACCTTGTTTTTAATATTTAATTTAATTTTAATAAAATTAATTTTTCATTTTATGAGAATATTTAAGAGTAATGTATGTATATCATTTCTTTATTATGCATGGATGTCCAATATTCAGTATAGTATTTAATCTAGTGTATAGAGTACGACTTACACACAGAAGACCAGATTTTAGGTTCTTGCAGAATATAAGTTTTATGTTCACAGTTTAAATGAAAATGGACATACTATCGGTATGACTGTGACACAGAGTTTTAGTAGGCATGTCTTGGTTACGGGGAACAGATAATAGCGTCGTCTGTTGCTCCGACTCTCTGTGCCGTACACTTTGTGTGTATTGAATGGGACATTTGGGGTAATTAATTTTGTACTGATTATATAAATTAATTCATACCCCAAGGTTATTATCAATAGTGTTTATCCTCTTAATTCTGAAATAATTATTGATTTGCGTATATTTAATATTCACTGTTTTGATTCATTAAATGGTGCGATCTTATATGGATCTATATTTTCGGTGAGTTAGATAGCGGTATTATTTATATGGCAAATATTAATTATTGATGGAATTCACGTCCCGATTGATCGGGATTGACGATATCCCCTTAAGGATGCTTATAAGTTTTGACCGGGCCAAAGCTTGCAGGTGGATTTAATTATCCGGCGGTCAAATAAATTAAGCGAAAGGGTTTAAGGAATATCAAGATGCCGATTAAATTAAATTGTCAGTAATTAAATTTAATTGGCGAGTAT
>JAUMHN010010321.1:0-10031 GCA_032360265.1 Heliamphora ciliata | reverse complement strand
TGTACGCATGTTGAACCTGTATGTACTTCTGTTTATGAGAGATAGTATCTTTTGTTGGGTATTCCATTGGTTTCAACAGGCGAATTTTAATATATAAAAATCTATATTTTCATATAAAATGGATGTTTGGTGGATTTTCACGTGACTCTGGGTTTGGGGCATGACACGCCCTCTCCGCGCAAACATCGCGTCTATCTGAAAACAAGGACAGAACATAAGACGCATCACATAGCATGAACATAAACGCTACCCACGTAAGCATGCTAACACATAGTCACATAGAATCAAGCTAAAACAACACTACATACCGAGGAGAACCGACAATAATGACTCGTCAATCTGGATAACCTACTTAGATTTTCGGCTAAAAATCACGTCAGCTAAACGCGTTTCTAACTTGGCTCCCAAGTCTGTTAATCCAAAAGCCCAAAGGCAGGACTAATCAATCCCACAGTTCAACCCCCATGCTCACATATACACATCATTCACGTATTTCACATGCTGACACGATTAGGTTATCAAACATCTAAACACATGCAATCAAGCACACGCAATCAACCTCACACGGGATACACCCCCTTCCCACGGCTCATAGGTACTCGAACCCAGAGCTCTGATACTAAGTTGTCACGTCCCAAACTCCGGGCCACGTGAAACACCCACATAAAATCAACCACAAAACCCGGATAAACCCAACCCGAGAAAGCGCTAAAAAAAAGGCATGCATGCATTGTACATAAATGCCAAACAGCAACAATACACGGCTCCAACATCGAAAAACATGTTACAACATACATATAACAAAACTAGCAAAAAGGAAGACTACACTCTTCCACTTTCTCCAGCACCTTCTGATCAATCTCCGTGACCGGTACCTGAAGAAAATCAAAATACCACACCGTGAGCCAAAGTTTAGCAGATACTAAACAATAAATGCAATATAAGCTAAACATGCTAGGAAAATGTAATGCAGTTTTGACTTTCTTTCAAGCCATTAAAATAGTTTGAAAACAGTTTTAGATCACGACTCACTAGAGCCAATAAAAATAAGTTTTCACATGCAATGGGAAAGCGAGAATAAAAACCATTTGTCGACTCATTAGAGCCTTGAAAACGATTCGAGTATTACGACTCCTGCAGGCCGTTAATACAGTATTTCGACTCTCATAGGCCGATAATACAGTTTTAAGAAAATTGGTCTATCCATCCCAATATGCAGTACATGCAATTCATGAATCTTCTCGAACTTTCAGCGACCTACCACTGCCTAATCCAAGCGTCTTCTCGGACTTTCACCGACAGGCCGTCACCCAAACACAGCGTCTTCTCGGACTTTCACGGACGGGTCGCTACCCAATCCAATGCAATACACGCAACCCGTGCAATGCACACACACACACATGCCTCATCAGGATCTCATTTCAACCGACAGAGCACACACATCCACACAAGCAACTTGTGCAACACATACAACGCACGCAACTCGTGTAACCCACAAGCTCATCGATCATATTCCATACACATATGCAAACCTAAACCAGGATTTAATGCATAAAATCACGTATCAACACGACGTTCCACAAACCACGTCACATGCATATAAAACTCTAGGTTTTTAAAGCATAAACCACGTTACACATAACGATATCACCTTATGTAATCCACTTATATAATCCGTACATAAATAAACTAAAGTTATAAATGTACAAAGCCAGTTATAAATGCACATAGCCATATATAATTTCACATCATGACGCCACCCGCCACATAACCCGACATGACATCACATGTCACACATACCGTCATTTGATACCCGAACGACCCATCCACAAATCGGGACCTGTCCATACACCGGGACAACCAACGATACAGAAAACCAAAACCAAAACTTAACCCAGAGGCCAACACAGCCCAAGCACTCGAGCGCTCAACCACCGCTTGAGTGGTCCCCTACCGCCATACACCTCTGCCATCACCCCGCTTGAGCACACCACCACCGCTCGAGCGGTCAACCACCGACCCAACACTCTCGCACCACCCCGCTCGAGCGCTCAACCATCGCTCGAGCGATCAACGCTGGAAGAAAACTCAAACTGAGAAACAAAACCAAACGCTCGCATGCAACGATGCACGAGCCACCACGTACACAACCGTGCACTAACACCCCGTATGAAATGACCAACACCCTCTCTGTGACTTCAATTGACAGGACCCCATAATCCAATCAATTAAAATCACTAGAGGAGAGCAGTCGATCGAGCCCCATAACCCAATCGACCGAGAGGCCACCATACGACTCCCGAAGCCATCACACAACCAACCGAACCCCAAAAAGAATTCATAGGTATTTGAATTGACTAATTTCCATAAATTAATCAATTGAATACAATAGGACGCCAATTGGAAACCAAATAACCAACCACCAAATCACAAAACACCAACAAACTCCCAAGGCCCTAACACGACCAAAACGGACTCACACACGTCCAATATGGCAAACACGAACCTACACATGTCCAACACGGCCAACACAAACCCACAACACCTACAAGAACACCACAACGCCCCACGAAACATGAAATTAGGTCAAAAGGGCCAACAAGGATGAAAAATAACCTTTTCCCAAACATTAGGCAAAAAATGGATAAAAAATGGTTTGGAAATCTTGACACACCTTCACTCTTTTAATCATAACTTTTTCTACACAAAGAATTTTAAGGTGAGAGAGGTGTCATTGGAAAGAGTACTCTCGGGGCTTCAATTTGAGTATAAGAAAGACCTAATTCCGCGTGTGGACAAGGGACATAACATCAAAATAAAACAGCCCTGCGCAGCTGGTCCGCTCGTGCGGACATAGAGCACTCGAGCGAGTTACCACCCGAGAAAAACCCAGAAATTCGTATTCTTGGTGTTCTAAGCCTCCAAACTCTCCAACACCCACTATGATGCTTCAAAACACTCACAAACCTGCCGATTCGCATATATATATAACACCTACGGACATACATAATCCCAAAACTTCTAGAATCACCAAACGAAAAACCTCAAAAACCGTTTCCATCCACCGAAATCAACACAAAATCCCATTTCAAAACCAAAACCCAATTTTCTTGAAACAAAGTCAGATCTACAGCAATCTAACCGCTAAAAACACACACGATTACCCATAGCACCCTTATAAGACATGAGAGTCTAGGATTCTACCTCGATGAGTTAAAAACTCGACACCTCGAACCACGTGCAAAATTGAGCTTCGCCGAAATCACAATCTGACTGAATGGTTGCGTAGCCCTCGATGCGGATACCAAGAATCCGCAGTCTGATCGTCGAAAATCGAGCCACAGGCCCCTGAGAACTTAAAGAGAAGGCAGAGAGAAAAAGGAGAAAATTTAAGAGCCAAATTTTGAAAATATCTTTTGAAAATATCTAACTCCAGATATTTATAAGTCTCCAAAATATCTTTTTTTGAAATTATTCAAAATTTGCGCTGCAATACCCCACAGCCCCAGGAACTTACCCCGCATGCATATCTAATCTCGATCATGCATCTAAACTCATAAAAATATGCAGCGATAAAAACACCAAACGCGCGTCAAAAAACGCCGAAAAAAAAAACGAGTCAGGGTCTCACAGCCTAGAACTAACAAATAGAAAATGCTTGCTTCTATTTCCTCTTCTCGTGCGATGAACCGTGATTGTCTAGCTGTACGCAATCCTTGGGGAGTGAAGGTATAGAACGTACATCGTAGAACCTTTTCACGACATTGGCTTTTGAAAAAGTCCTGAGTGTAAAGTTAACTATGGTACCAAAGTTTATTTCTTATAGAGTAAGAGATTAGCCAATTCAAAATGGCAAGGGCACGCTCTCCCCATGTGTACACCCATTTTTGAATTTGAGGGCCTTTGTCCCACTTATAGACCCAAGCTTTTGTTAGGCTTTTTACAAGATGTGTCAACTTTTTCTTTTTTTTTTTCACAAAATGCCTCATATTTGTTTACAAATAATACTTTATTATTGAAAATGTCTCATTTTCTGTCAATATTTTATTATCTGCAATTTTAATAGTTTCAGTTATTACTCATGTCTAAATCATAAAAAATATTATTATAAATACCTTATTTTATGCAAATAATTCATTTTAAATGTTTTACTATTACAGATGTCTCATTTTATGAGACTGAAAGTCTCTAATAGATCGTAAAGGACACCTTTGCCGTAAAAAAAGTAACAATCAATCAAAGCTTAGGGAAGCAAACACAAATAAATAATTAAAAAAATTCAAATGAACAAAGATTTTGCAATTTTCACAAATTCCGTAGCTCACAAATCATATATATATCCAAACGAAACATTAAAAAATGATAACGCCAGTAAAGAAAACAATAACTTCCATAAAATGATACACACATGTGTGTGTGTGTGTGTATGTGTGTGTGTGTGATTTATAACTATAAATTTGCTTACTACTTTAATGATTTTTTAAATAAAGACTTAACGAATAATCGAAAAAGGAATAGAACTTATTGATAAAGAAGTCCTTGAAATAAGACCTCACCATAATTACCACTATTTTATTTTAACATGAAAATTATAAGAGTTAATTGGAATTTTACTTGTGCTCTTTCATTTAACAAATCTATGCTATTATATAAAGCAAAACGTTACGAGTTCTTTAAGTTTCAAATTCTGATTTAGAATTTTTAAAAATTTATAATTTTTTAAAGATTCAATAATATGTGTCACAATTTGATTAGTTCAAATACTTTTTAAAAAATTAAATTTAAAATTAATAGCATCTTATCTTTAATTGGTTTAGAATCTTCAAATTTCAATTGGTTCAAATTCAAATTATCCATATTCAAACTTCAAATCTTTTTTAAATTTAAAATTAATATCAACTTATCTTAGATTGGTTCATAATCTTCAAATTACTATTTTTATATAATTATATATATATATATAAACATCTTTTTTAAGAGTTGCATTCAGGGTTACGAGCCTGAAACATTTTATTTGGTCGAACTTTTACGAACCTTTTTTCGTGAAACTATTATAGTTAAGTTTAGTGGATTTTCTTTATTATTTTGATTAAATTATTATATTTTTTTAACTTTTCTCATTAAGATAAGTTAAAAAAGTAAAAATTTTTATTAAAATATAAAAAAAATTTAAAAAGTTAAAATAAGCAAAAAAAATAAGCCAACAGGTATGCGCATGGTTGTGCCAAAGCACGTCCTCAGTGTGGGTTATCACATAATTTGGCTTGAGGAGGGTTCTAATTGTTTTTTTGTTTTTTTTCTCAATAGGAATATTAGAATTTTGTCTTGATTTTTCTCTCTATGTTTAAAAAAAAATCTCTTCATTTTGATTCATTTATTTACGTGAATTTATAGTTATTCTTTTCAATATGTCATTCCCTAATTTTTTATATTAGATTATAAAGGTTTGGATTGCATATATGTTTTATTGTCTAGCCGATTTTTTACATTAGCAGTTTTGTGGTCCATACACAACTATGTAAAGCTATTTTAGTTAGGTTAGCATGTTTAATTCATTAATTAATTCTAAATATTATTCCCATAGTTAATTTCAAATTTATTCCCCAAAAGGAAAAAGAGTTACAGTAAAATATAAGTTGGTATCAATACTGGTGTAAAAATTAATTTTTCGTACATTAATTATCATTTATATAAATATTTATTGCATTATATAGACTCATGTTATTTTTTTTTAAAAGTCACTAAAACGCCAAAAAAAACGTTTTGTTAGTTTTAACCAGAGTTTTGTAATGTCGAGAATGGGATTTTTTTAAACAGAAATGATATATGCAAAGTTATGTATTTATATATAGCAGCTTATATTATATAACTATAAAAAATATATATTGTATATATAGGAGAGTGTAAAAGAATTTACAAATAATTAGCAAATTCTTTATCACATATTAATTTTTTCTCATGTATCTTTCAAAGAAGATAATACTAATTTTGCTTTCTATACGTAAGTAGGGTGTAAGTATGGCTCAGCTCGATTGTAACTCAGGCGAACCAAATTTCTCCCAACTCGACAAGCACCATTAAAATTCAAGTCGGGCTAGATCGGACTTTTTAGGAGGAGTAGGCCTATGCCTAGAGTACACGGGTCTCAGTCTCAGTCTCAGCCTCAGTCTCGGGCAAGGGGAGCTGGGTGAGCTTTTAAATTTTGTTTTTTTTAAATTATTTTTTGAATTATATTTTGTATATAAATTATTTATTAGTTTATTACTTTAGTTAAAATTATAAATTATTATTATAAGTTATAATAATTATTATTATTATAAGTTAGAAGTTATAAATTATTTGTAAGTTAGAAGTTATAAATTATTATTATAAGTTATAAACTATTTAAAATTTATTATAAGTTATAAAATATTTATAAATTATTTATAAGTATAACTTATAAGTTATAAATTATTATTATAAGTTATTACTATAAGTTATAAACTATTTATAAGTTCCTATTTAAAGTTTATTATTATAAGTTATTACTAATTACTTAGTTGTTATTTATTATATATTAGTTTATAAATTAAAAATTTTAGATTTAGTTCTCTTTTTGATATTAGTGTTAGATTTAGTCCAAATATTTTTTTAATAGATTAGATCCCATCAGGTTTAAAATTATTTTATTATATCTAATATACCACTATTAAAGATATTATCTCTCTTGATTTAAAATATTTTCAAATATTTTTCAAAGATTGCATATCTCTTAAATTAAGCAATCTCTCTCTCTCTCTCTCTCTCTCTCTCTTAATTTGAAATATTTTTAAATATTTTTTAAAGATGGCGTATCTCTTAAGCAATCTCTCTCTCTCTCTTTCACTCTCTCTCTCTCTGCTAGGCGAAATCACTCGCCGCCATAACATATACAAATAATACATTTTAAAAATTATTTCACTATACACATAAATCTGATACATTTTCAAATCTACAAAATTATTAGTTTTGATTATATTTCAACTCATCGGCGCCAAATGTGACCACTGATACATTTATCAATGGTTAGTGAAAATTTTTTCATAAAAAATATAAACTACCGATACATTTCAACTTCAGTTAACTACGCATATGCCACTAATACATTTATCAGTATTAAGTATCTATTACAATATTTTCTTATAACATAGTTTTAAATTGTATATGTATCAAAAAAATTATTATTATTGGTGGAGAAGAAAGAGGAAGAGAGGCAGTAGTGAACTAGAAACACTATGTTAGAAAAATGGTGGTGGATCAAATCTCATGCAAATCAAAGAGAAAGGGAGAGACAAAGTTAACAAGCGGCGGTGGCAGTGACAGCGGCGAGATTTGGAGTCGGTGATCTAGATTTGGTGGTAGGTGATGGTAAGAAGCGGCGGCGACGACGAGATATGAGTTGGTGGTCTAGATCTAAAAGATTGCACTGGTGAAAAGCGGCGACGGTGGCGAGAAACGGAGGCAGTGACGCTAAGTGGCCAGCACCGACTGATCTGGAAGCGGCAATGGCAGAGCGGAGGATAAGAAGGAGCGACGGCGGAGGATGAGGAGCTAGTGGAGGAGGGGCGATCGCGTTTAATGAATATCCAGAACCGAATACCAATTCAAAATCAGAAAAATATTTGTTGAATGCTAATATCCCAACGAAAAAAGAAAAGTTACATCCCAATTATTGATGAATATCCAGAACCAAATTAATGATTTATTTTCATCCAATTCAATTATGTATATGGCGGCTAAAATGAAGGGAATTCAAAATTATTTTCATAAAACTCGGCGATTAATAGGTCAACGCTCTCTAATGCAAATGAGTCATAAAATTAAGAAGAATTACATAGACATGTTACACCAGTTAATAATGGGTATTTTAGAGAAAAAAATTATTAACTTTTTAAAAAAAACTAAACCCTAAACACAAATAGTTGCGAAATTAAAACTTTTACAACCTTCTAAAATGGGATTAAAACTCAATTAATCCTTTATAATTAAGTTATAAATTAATATTTAGAATGCAATAAGCTTAAACACTTCATGTAATTAAATACAATATAAAATTTTATTATTCAAAAAATAATTAATGTAGGACATGTATTGGCAAATCGGGCCGACTCTCGAGTTCAGGCCTGGCCCAACCCGCGAGCTCGAAGGGACGGCTTAGGCCCGGTCTTAGGAAAATCAGGCATAGACGGACTTGGGCCTTCAACGGGCTTGATCTCAAGTTCCACAGTAACGGGTTTAAATCGCCCACAGGACACGAGCTATTTATACACCCCTATATATAGATTACTTACAATTTGCGTTTCCCTAAAAAAATAAGAGTTGTTAAAAGTCCTAAAATATTGAAACTATTATTAACTAGAAACAATTAATGAAATTAAACACTAACAAGGTTTGAGCATATGTTTTTAAGCACAAAATTAAAGATATTTAATTCGTGCATTATTATTTGGTAAAAGTTTAAATTTAATTCGTATAAGAGTAAAACATTATTATCTGTGCATATACAAAATATCTTTATATCATGATATATTATGATAATAAATTACTATGTATTATTCATATTAGATATGTATGTACTATTAATATTAGATAGGCAACATTTATGATGGTTTTTACTAATATTAGTATGTATATATGATGAATTGCTTTAATAGTTCCATATTAGTATGTATATATGATGAATTGCTTTAATAGGACGCTTTAAATTTTAATTTCTATTGTTGTACGTTCTAACATCTAAATTTGATCCACATTTATGTCGTGAAATATCGTTTGTTGCCATATATAAAAATAAAGATAAGTTATTTCTTTCAATTTTTTTTTTTGAGAATTTCCATTATTTTATTGAAATATTGTGCTTTGAAATGTTCATTTAAATCTCCTTATTTTAACTCTTTAATGCACGATAGATTGTGTAATGGGGAATTATTCGATTTGATAGCTCAGTTTTCAAAACAAATTTTATAGATTTTGACTCATTTTTCTCATTGAGGGAAAGATACGAAATAAATCAATTTTTTTTTTATCAAAAGTATTATATAAAAATTTTAATTTTTTCTTTTTCTTCTATTCTTATTATGGTACAGTGTTTGAATTAATAAAGAACGAAACATTAACTCTTCTTAAAATCTCACTCAAAAGGTGTTAAGTTGGAATCCCATTCTAATTAACTAAGAATTCTTATGATTTTGAAAAATCCGGTTATAGGAGAACTAAGAATTCTATTGTAAGATAACATATTAAAAGATTATTAATTTATAATGAAATGAACGTAACAGTGGCTTAATGGAAATAAAGTCTTTACTTAATCTAGGATATGTAATGCATATGTCATTCTGAAGTAATCTATTTATTGACTAATAAGTCATTTTATGGAGCCAGAATCAAACTCTCTTCGAGATTTATAGCTAAAATTTGAACAAAGTAAAACCCCAATAAATAAATAAATATATATCACACACACTGCTATTGAATTACACGTGTCTAAAAAGACACTTCTTAATATAATTAAATTATTAGATTAATTTTCAATAATATTTTAAAATGCATAAATTTAAGAGCAAATATATATTGAGAAATCAATTCAATCACCAACTTTTACTATTAATTTATAAAAAAATAAAAAAATCAAAATAATGATATATAAAATCATATTAAAATCATTTTAAACATGAATAATTTGCTAATCAACGTATATATTAAGTTGATATCATTATTTTTTTAATCTAAATATAAGTTCATATATAATATAATCCTTAATACTGCAATTCGTGCTTATTGCAAATTAAAATACATATAATTTAAGTCACTCAGTGCACATTTCGCGTACTATAAAAAGATTTTAAGCACATAAATGTCATTCAGCATTACAATATAATTATTTAAAATATGTTAAATAAATTTTCTTATATGATTTTAATAATTTAAAAATAGTTAGGAAATAATTTTAAATTATAAATAATATTAAATTAATTTGACCGTATTAGGCTTTTTGTCAATAAATAGACATTCAA
>JAUMHN010010311.1:0-10031 GCA_032360265.1 Heliamphora ciliata | reverse complement strand
GACCGCGGCCCTCAAAGATTCATACCAGTAATACCAGAACGACCAAGGGTGCCTAGAGTTCCACCGGAGGTTCAAAGGCGTAGGGATGATGCCTCACACAATGGAAGATGACTGTGTTACTTAACCGCAAGCTCTAGAGGGGAACGACCCTCTCCCCCCTCCTCAAGAGAAAGAGGGAGACTAGAGAAAAGGCTGGCAAGGCGAGACAGGAACATCAATAATCTTGAGGAGAGAATGGAACAGCGTGACTGAGAAATCGAGGAACTAAGGCTAAAGATTCAAAGGCGAGAGGCCTAGAGGGATCAACGAGTAAGGAAATGAGAAAGCCCCGAACTCGAGAAGACCGAGTAGAGTCTCGAATCCTATAGCTTGAGCCATCCTCGACAACGGAGACGCAAGGCACCGGAAGAAAGCCAGAAAAGTACTAGACGAACAGAAACCATGGGGGCTGAATCTACTCGTCCAAATTCTCAAAGAGTAGCTCAAGCCGAACTAGACCCAACCAAGGATCTTCGGTTGTGGTTTCGGTTGTGGTTGGAGAAAATGATGGATTCCAAGATGCAGCACGGCGGTGGCCGAACAGCCTAAGACGTTGCCAAAAAGGCCCTTGAACAGATCTCGATTTCACCGCTTGCCGAAGTTATTGAGAATGTAGATCCACTACGTAAGTTCTCCCCACCAAAGTTTGAGATGTACGACGGAAAGGCAGATCCAGTCAGCCACATTCGCCAGTATAGACAAGCGATGGCCCTCTAGAGTGGGAACGATGCACTTCCTTGCCGCATGTTCCCATCTAGCTTAGGAGAAACTGTCCTCAGTTGCTTCCACAAGCTACCACCTCAATCAATAGTTAGTTGGCAGCAGCTGGCTGAATCCTTCACCACCCGGTTCATTACCAACAGTAAGCAGCCCAAAAGCATTGAAACACTATTATCTATTCGGAAGAATGAAGGAGAGACTATTCGGGATTATGCTTGGCATTATTGGGAAGCATTCAACGAAATAGAAAACTACAATGAGCAACTTGTCGTGGCTTCCTTCAAGCTCGGTCTACCCCCACAAAGTCTTCTAAGGCAATCTCTCACCAAAAAGGTCATAACCACCATGTCCGAACTGATGGTAAAGATCAAGCAACATGCTAAGGTCGAGGAGGACATTAGTCAGGCCGAACAGAGCGTGGCCTCGGTGAAGCAACCAGAGAGGAAGGACAAGGGGCGAAAAGATCAGAAGGCTAATAAGGACAACCAAGAGGAGTCTATGACCTACCAAGCTTTGTAAACGATATTTAAAGAACCTCTGCACAAACTCCTTGATCGCATAAAGGACAAGCCCTATTTTCAATGGCCACCCAAGCTTATCGGCGATCCGAACAGACGAGATTCGAAGAGAAAGTGCAACTACTATTGAGATCATGGCCACTTAGCAGGGGAGTGCCGAACATTTAGAAAGCATTTGGAGGATTTTGTTCAGGCGGGACACCTAATGGAGTTCATTGATCCCGAAAAGACTGCTCAGGGATAAGTGCAGCAAGTTCAAGATAGGAGACCTGAACAAAGGGACGCCCCTCTCGAGGCAATCAAAATGATCCATGGGACTATAGAGCCGATCACGCGAGCCGTTGTTCGACATCAGGCCAAGGCCCTAACCCACACGATGAAGGTGGATGAGGGCAAGCGCCGAAGAACAGAGGAAGGCCTCAGCCAAGGCCAAGTTCAGGGGGTTATCTTTTCAGATAAAGACCTTGTGGGAATACAGCACCCCCACAACAACGCTCTGGTACTAACTTTACGCATTGCTAGCTACGATGTAATGAGGGTTCTAGTGGATCAGGGAAGTTCGGTGGATATCATGTACTACAATCTCTTTCAAAAGCTTGGGTTGAGGGACTCAGCACTCAAGAAGTGTATGACTTCGCTAATCGGCATTGACTCAGACCCAGTATGGCCAGTGGGAATGATAACCGTACCAGTAAAGGCAAGGCCTGCAATGGTAAATACTGAGTTCTTAGTTGTCAATCAGCCTTCTACTTATAATGCTATAGTAGAAAGGACTTGGATACATAGCTTGGGTGCTGTCACCTCAACCTATCGCCAATTCCTCAAGTTTCATATGGCAGGAGACATAGTTGAGATCAAAGGAGATCAACACACAACAAGGAAGTGCTTCCTAGCAATGGTGAAAGATAGAGAACAGTACCTCGAGGTAAAAACCATTGAGGTAGATGACGGACCTACCATCTACAACCATAGCCGAACAACCGAAGAAAAGGTAGTCGAAGATTTGAAGAAGGTCAGCATCTCCTCGGAGGATCCAGATCGATACTTTTTACTCGGGACGAATATACCCGAACAAGAGAAGGCCGAGCTGATGAAGTTCTTAGAGGATAATAGGGAGGTCTTTGTGTGGACACCCTACGAGATGCTAGGGATAAACCCCGAAGTAATCAACCACCGATTGAACGTAGATCCCCTAAGGAAATCGCTGATACAAAAGCCCAGGAAGTCTACCCCACATCACACAATAGCAGTAATTGAGGAGGTACACCGCTTAAAAGAGGTAGAAGCAATCAAGGAGATTCATTACCTGAGCTGGTTAGCTAATACAATGGTCGTTAAGAAAAAGGATGGTAAGTGGCTTGTGTGCGTTGATTTTACTGACCTAAACAAGGTTTGCCCAAAGGATTGCTTCCCTCTCCCCCGAATAGACCAGCTTATCGATTTAACGGTGGGGCATGAGAAGATGAGCTTCCTTGATGCATACAGAGAGTACTAGTAGATAGCAATGTACCCCCGGATATGGAGAAAACAACGTTCATAACTCCTCGAGGAATATATTGTTATCGGGTGATACAATTCGGGCTAAAGAATGCAGGTGTCACCTATTAAAGACTTGCCACTAAGATGTTCGGGGAATTGATCGGTGGTACCATGCAGTCTGATCGGTGGTACCATTGACGATTTGGTGATGAAAACCAAGTGTCTGAACAAGCACCTGGACGATCTAAAAAAGACCTTCAAAATCCTCAAAGCATACAAACTGAGGCTCAACGCTTCCAAGTGTGCCTTTGGTGTAAACTCTGGGAAGTTCCTAAGCTTTTTAGTAACTCAGAGGGGGATTGAAGTAAACCCCGAGCAAATTGCAGCAATCCAGAACCTAAAAATCCCTTAGAATTTAAAGGAAGTAGAGAAGCTCACCAGGATGGCAGCAAAACTCAACTGTTTCATTAGCCGAGCGTCTAATCGGTGCTATCCATTCTTCAAAACAATAAAGAGGGCAAATCAGTTCATTTGAGATGAAGAGAGTGAACAAGCCCTCACCGAACTAAAGCACTATCTCTCATCCCCACCATTACTGATGGTGCCGAGCAGTGGTAAAACACTGTTTCTATACTTCACAGTGTCAACTCGGACTGTCAGTGCTGCTCTTTTGAAGATAGAAGACAAAATCCAGAGGCAATCTACTATGCGAACAAAGTTCTCCTTGATCCAGAAATAAGATATTTACCCCTGGAAAAATTGGCCTTGTCTCTTGTCACCGCATCAAGAAAGTTGATTCACTACTTCAGAGCTCATCCGATCAAGGTAATCACCGAATACCCACTTCAAGTATTGCTTCAAAAAGCAAATTTCTCGGGAAGAGTAACGAGATGGGCTGTGGAGCTTGGGGAGCATGACATATCATTCTCCCCTAGGACAGCCATAAAATGTGAAGTGTTGGCCGATTTCATCGTCGAATTCAGCAAAGAAGAGAGTTTGGTTGGGAACGATAGACAGTTCGCCGAATAGGCCTTGCGAGAAGAAGACTTAAAGGAGGATGCGTCAGAAGAAGTGTGGAGATTGTACGTAGACGACTGACGACTCCTCCTGCAACAAAGGAGTAAGGGTAGGCGTGGTTCTCTATAGCCCCGAAGAAGTCTTCATAGAAAGAGCAGTTCGGCTTGACTTTTAAGTCGCAAGCAATGAGGCAGAATACGAAGCCCTCCTTGCCAGACTCCGTGATGTCAAAACGTTGGGAGCCTAGAAGGTCAAGATTTATTGTGATTCACAACTGGTTATTAACCAGTTTAAGGAGGAGTTTGCAGCTAAGGATGACAGAATGCAGGCGTATGTCCGGCTGGCTCAGCAGCTAGCCAAGGGCATCCCATATTATGAGATTACCCAACTCTCATCCAAGGAAATCATCCATGCAGATTCTTTGGCATGCCTCACATCAGCAGTAAGCTCTAAAGAAAAAAGAGTAATTACCGTGGAAATCCTCCAGCAACCAAGCATGGTCACCAACGAAGAGAAGCAGGCCTTCTGCTCGGAGTGGGGATCGAGCTGGATAGATCCCATAAGGAACTACTTGACTAAAGGTGAGCTCCCATCCGACCAAAAGGAAGCTCGGGAGAAACGAAGAAAGGCAGCCCAATTTTGGGTATCGAGTTCAAGGGATACTTACAAGAAGTCCTTCACAGGCCCCTACCTTTTTTGCGTGCATCTGAACAAAGTTCAGGATCTTCTGGTTGAAATCCATGAAGAGATTTGTGGAAACCATACAGGCGGAAGGTCCCTAGCCCCCCGAGCAATCTCTTAAAGCTATTGGTAGTTCTACATGCAGAAAGCTGCAGAGCAGTACATCCAGAAGTGCGAGAAGTGCCAAAAGTTCAGTCTGAATATACATGTGCCAACCGAAGACCTTTCACCACGGACCAGCCCATGGATCTTTGCTCAGTGGGGATTTGACATAGTAGGCCCCTTCCCAAGGGCCACAGGGAACAAAAAGTACTTGCTTGTTGCCACAGACTATTTCACTAAATGGGTTGAGGCAGAACTTTTAGCTAACATCAGAGACGATGTCAAAAGGTTCACATGAAAGAATATTGTTACTCGGTTCGGCATACTCCAAGCAATCATTTTTGACAATGGCACTCAATTCGACAGTTCAGTATTCAAAAGCTTTTGCTCAGGCTTAGGAATTAAGAATTACTTCTCTACCCTGTCCAATCCACAGAGCAACAGGTAAGCAGAGGTCACAAATAAAACCATCATCGATGGGCTCAAGAAAAGATTAGAAGTTGCCAAGGGGAGATGAGTTGAGGAACTCCCCTCAGTATTATGAACATACCGAACAACCACAAGGAGGTCCACATGGGAGACCCCTTTCTCCCTATCATATGGAGTAGAGGCAGTGATACCTCTAGAAGTCGAATTTCCAACAATCCAAATAGAAGTTAGTACGCCCGAGCTAAATGCACGAGCCTTAGCCATGGACCTAGACCTAGCCGAGGAACAAAAAGCAATGGTAGCCATTAAATTGACATCCTACAAGCAAATTTTGGCTAGAGGATACAACAAAAAGGTCAGACATCGCAAGTTCGGTGAGGGAGACCTGGTCCTCAGGAAGATCCTCGGTCACATGAAGGACCCTGTCCAGGGAAAGCTCGGCCCAAACTGGGAAGGTCCCTACAAAGTCACTTCTAAGGAAGGAACTGGAGCTTACAACTTGGAAGACTCAGATGGCAAGACCATCCTAAGGCCATGGAACGCAAATAACTCGCGTAAATTTTATTTTTAAATTTTCAGTTTTGTAATCTTTTAGTTTGACAATAAAACACCGTTGCTCGTCAAAAGTTTTTGCCCTTTCAAATTATTATTCGAAGTTTTCACCAAGCAGTCTCTTTCACAAAAACTTGGGGGGCACACCACATATAACACCACATAATCTAAGTTCGAAGTTTATCCGAACAAATTGAGCCCCGAGTATAGAAGTTTGATCCCATACTTGGGAAGAAAAAGCCTAAAAAAAGGCAAAGTTCAAAATTTATCCAAACAAATTGAGCCCCGAGTATGAAAGTTTGATACCATACTTGGGGAAAAAAGACCTAAAAAAAGACTAAGTTCGAAATTTATCCGAATAAATTGAGCCCAGAGTATGGAAGTTTAATCCCATACTTGGAAGAAAAGACTTAGCGTAAAAACAACTAAGTCTAAAATGGTTAAGTTTAAAGACATGAATGTAAAGCAGTACAAAACTGAGAAGATAAAAAGGAATTTCCCATTAAAATAAAGGGGGCTGCAACCCCTTAAGCTACAAAAAGCCCCAAATGGCAATACTAACATAAAATATCTTTACGCACTAAGGCCTTACAAAAAGAGGAAGGAGAAGTTCAAGGCTCATTCAAAAATTCCTTTGTGGCCTGCACGGGGGTGCCTACTTCGTCGGCAGAGGCTTGCACATTTGGCTCAACTTTGGGCGCCACCACTCCCTCATCCCCAGTAGAAGAAAGGCCGTCGGTCTCCTCAGCAATTTTACTTCGGTACCTTCTTCAATTTTCTTGCTTGGCAGAGGAACCTCCAAGTACAAGGGGGAGGATGCCTCAACCCTGGCAGCTTTGAGGGCAGCCTCCCACGCAAACCCGAATACAATGTCTTGAATCTGGGGGATCTGGGACTTATTGTCCTCAGTGGCCTCAGCTACTCCCGCCGAATAGGCCTTAAAGGCCTCCTCCCAAGCTTGAGCGAGCAGGGCTTCTGTCTTTCCCAGCTGGGCCTGAGAAGCAATGAGGGCGTCCCCCTTCTCTAGTTGCCTTTGCCTGGCAAGATCCTGGACTTCAAGATCGAATATGCAAGCTTGGCCAGCATTGATAATGTTGTCCTTTGCCCAAATGTTGGCCTCATGCTAGCCTAGCTTCTGAAGATAAGAGTGATTCTTTTCGCACATGGTGACCAGCTCGGCTTCTCTCTGCTCAACTCTCTCCCTGGCTACCACCAAGCGTTGAAGGCTCTGCATAATGAAAAGACGAACTGAAAATGAGAAAAGAGAACAATGATATGAGACTGAGTAAAAGAACCAAAGAATACCGAGACAGAGTGACGGATGGATGACTTGATCAGGTGCTCATGGTGGAGTTTGCGCGCCTCCTCCATGTCTCGAGACAACAACAAGACCTTGGACAGGCCAGAAGCAATCTCCAGGGACTTAACCTGGTCATCAACGATGATCAACTGACCACCCTATTTCAGCTCAAGGGTCCACTGTTCAGCCCCCTCGGTCGCCTCAACGACCTTCCCTTTTTCTTTCTCTTTCTCCTTGCCTTTCCCCTTACTTTGATTCCTCTCATTCAGGGGGAAGCTCCCATCCTTCTTCAGCCTCTTTAAAGGAGGCTGAGACGGCGCCGAAGAGACTTTTGTAGCCCCCTCGGTTAGTTTGGTGGTGAGGTCGGTGATTTTGTGCCGAACTTCATTCAGCTGAGCAGTAGGTACAGTAATAACCTTTCTTTTTGAGCCCCCGAGAGTGAGGAACTCGCTGAAGTTGGTCGTGGGAACCTTCTTTTGAGCCATCTCAGAGATGCCGTTAAAAACAGACGTCTCAACAGAAGAGGAAGAGGAAGAAATGATGGTGTACCCTGAGGATGAAGAGCTGGGCTCGTCCTCCAGGAGGGGTGGTTATGCGATTGTTACTTGTCTCCCTGCCCTTTTGAACGGCAAGACAACCGCTTCGGGCACCTTGGCGGGATTTGAAGCGGCGGCGGAAATCCGAACACCTAAAGTGTTCGGCCTGATGAAGCACCGATATGTGGGGATGTACTTTAATAAAATATGGGCAACTCGGCCCAGGTTCCTTTGCTCAAGAAGGCCCTTATACTTCCAAACTTTCTGCAAATCCTTGAGATGTACACTGGGTAGCGGTCCCCAAGAACAATTATTTGCAATTTCACCTGTGCTGAAAGGAGGAAAACTTGAGAATGTAACACGGAAGCGAAGGAAAATAGGAATAGGCAAATAAACAAACAGTTGGCGATGGAACTATTGGGGCCACGCCCATTTTTTTGGAGATCCATGAAAAGGTCGTGCTCCTCATTCGGCCCGAACTCAAAATTCCCCGTGATGTAGAGGAAGTCGTCATTGACATATTTTCTCGACTCCGGTAGTTCAATTACCAATTTTTCACTTACCCTCTTGGCCTTGAGGTAATATGATCCCGTGGAATGTTGAACCATGTTGTAAACATAGACGATATCCCAGATACCAAGGTTGATATCGAATATTCAGTTCAACTCGGTGACGCCCATTATCACCCTAAATACATTAAAGGATACTTGCATGGGACTTACTCAGTAATGCCGAAGTACTTGGTGAAGGAGGAGATGAAGTGGGAACCGAACACCCCCTCTACTATTGTAACCAAAGGAATGGGGAGCTTCTCCCGATCTCTTTCGCGAGGATCATTCGGCTTACCCAAAGTAATTCCCACGTCGTCGGGGACCAGGTACTACGACGAAAGTTTTGCATCACCTCTGGTGTAGCTACCAGCTTTCAAAGCTTGCCCATTTTTTCGAAAAAAAAAAAATTCTTTGGAAAAAAGAAAAAGAAGAAAGAGAGAGAAGAAACAGAGAGTAGGAGGGTAAGCTCGCCCCAAAGCACAAAGGAGAGCTAAGGAAAATAAAGGAAGAGTGCCTTACAAAAAATAGCAGAGTCAAGAAACGAAGGTCTTTCGCCGGATTCTGGAACACTTTACCGATGTCTGGGTACTATCGCCGGATTTTGGAAAACTCGTCGGAAGATGCAAAGGATAATATGAAGGAGTTTGAGCAAACGATGGAAAAAGAAAGAGATGACCTTAGGATGGGTTTTTATACCCATCGTTTCAAGCGACAGACGCATTTAATGTGCCATACATTTGAAACGAAGTCTTGGATTACCAAGGAGACGCGTGTTTCCTCCAGGCGCCTCTCACAACCCGCCACATCACCTATGAGGGGCTCAAGGCAAGCTGTCACACACGATGGAACGCCAACGGACGATAACTCTGAAACGACATCCGAACACCGAACAAAATGTCCTGAACAAAAAGCATGCACTAGCCCATCCCCATCACATACGCCAAATAAGTGACATGCTAAAGAAACTGAGTACACATGCCAAACAGATGTAGTGCAAGAGAAGCTGCCCACTAAACAAATGGTATACAAAAAGGTCCAACTCTTCACAAGGCTCCTCGGCCAAGAGAAGACCAGAGCTGGCTGGCAGTTGAGGGCGGATAACATCATGAGCCTGGAGCCCAGTCCAAGGCAAACACCCTAAGGCTCACTATCAATTCAGCCCACAACGAGTTCGGGCTAGCCTAGAAAGGGGCCGCCCACAGTACGACAAACCGTATTTAGCAAGCCCTAGGTTAAGAGATAACCCAGGGAGATCTCATTCCCACAATGGCAGTTCAAAAAATGAGGGATTAGCTTCCTAAAACAATTAAGACTGCCAAAAGATAAGACAAAATCCTTAAAAGTTGAGGGATAAGGGATAGGAGGCAAAGTCCCAAGAGGACTCAGCCTTCTTAGTTTTTCACCTCTATATAAAGAGAAGTGCTCCAAGGCCCCAAGTACACAATTTTCACCCCAGTTCATGCCTAGAAACCTCTCAAAGAGAAATCTAACTTGAACGTCGGAGATTTTCCGATCAAACCAGGTCGGAAAGCACTAACAGTGTTCTTCTTCTTGCAGGAATTCGAGAACACCACAAGAAGCTCTCAGTGAGTTCGGTTACAAGGAGTTCGGTTGATATTTTTGTTCGGAATCATCAGGGTTGAACCAATCCAATTGGTTCTGATTGTGGCATCCAGTTTACAACACGGCACAATTTCAAAAGTGCCAACGAAGAGCGAAATTTCTTCTAAGTCAACATAAAAAAAAGGTTGTTCAACCACATACGATTCCAAAAACCTTCCACATTTAAGTTGCCACTGTTCAGCACTCTTTTGTATAGTCATACGAAATTCTTGAATTGTGCCATATTCAAGGTGAATAATGCTTACCGGAGAAGGCGAAATGTGGGAGAAACTCTGGGGGATTATTCAAGAAGTTATGCCTTGGAATCTTAGGGTTTCGATTGGTGAAAGACTTTCTCTATGCTCCAATGGAATCTACAAGCAAACAAACACATAAATCAAGTACGGATATTAACAATGATGTTGATGGTACGGGAACAAATGAAAATCCAACGGGGGGGGGGGGGGGGGGGGGGGGGGGGGGGGGGGGGGGGGGGGGGGGGGGG
>JAUMHN010010291.1:0-10032 GCA_032360265.1 Heliamphora ciliata | reverse complement strand
TTTATGACCTACCACACGTCGCGGCAAGGGTTGCTCTGTGGTCTTTGTGAATCTTTTAGGGTTTTCAGTTGTTCCTTTGGTTTTCTTTTGCTTTGTTGCAATTTGGTATGATGTTTTGGATATTATTGGTACTCTAGTGGTTCAGTTCTATTTGATTTGCATCAGTTTAATGTTCATTGCTTATGTCTATTTCGTACTGCTTGTTCTTGGTTCCCTATGACCATGTCTGATACAGCAAAGCCTTCTAACAGTCATGAAAACATCAAATTGACTCATTCAGGGACTCCTACTGATAGTCCGTCTCTTCAGATCAATCTTGTCAAGTTGGATGGTATCAATTATTTGATTTGGTCTCGTGTCTGTAGTTTATCTATTGCTGCTCACGGTATATCTGGGTATATCACTAGTGAAACTAAACAGCCAACAGTCGTAGGACCTTCTTGCACGCGGTGGATAAAAGAAAATGCTCTTGTCATGTCCTAGCCATTACACTTTATGCAGCCCTCCATTAATCCCAGGTTTTTACTTCTGGATAGTGCAAATAAAATTTGGGCCGCTGCTATCCAGACTTAATAACATATTGGCAATGATGCCCAGTTATAGAGTTGAGGAAGAAACTCAATGGGCTAGATCAGAAAAATCAATCCTTGGCTCAGTATTACGTTGAATTGACTAGTTTGTGGAATAAGATTAATTACTATCAGAACTTTCATGCTGTTTATACTACTGATGCTGCTACTTTTCAGAAGATGGTAGAAAATGAGCGGGTGTATGACTCACTTACTGGCCTCAACGTTTGGCATTGCGATTAGCATATGATTATGTTTAGCAGGAAGAGAGTCGTCGTCATTGTTAAAATATAAATTTTAAAGGGAATAAAATTTTAATCTAAATGGTAATTTGAAAATTTTAAAAATAATAATAATTAATTATCTTAATTATTATTTTTGTTAAACTACCTGATTTATATATATATATATATATATATATATATATATATGTCAACGAGGCCCTATTTGCTCACTTTTCTACTGCACGCATTTAAATTGAAGCACGATAAAAGGAAAATAAAAAAGAGTGGGCATACCCACGTCTCCAACAACTACCCACTTCCAAAGTGGGTTAGTTGCTCCCTTTTTGTATATAAAGGTACTCCAGGGAAGGAAGTCGGAAGAAAAAAAAAGGCTTGGGGAATTAGAGAGCCATTCCAGAAAAAAAAAAAAAAACAGAAAAGGGCTGGAGGAAAAATTTAAGCAAATCAGTTTCAGAAAAACAAATAATAGAGAAAGGGGCAAAAGCAATTTTTGGGAGTAAGGCAAAGAAGAGATTTAGAGAGTTAAAGGTGTTTCTCTCTCCTGGCTCTCCTCTTTCTCTCTCTACATTTTTTTTCTTTCTTTTTCTCTCCTAAACCATGTTTGGGACAAATTTTTTTTTTTTAGAACTCATTTTAACAGTGACAAAAAACTGTTGAATAGTGTTCTAAATATTATTAAAAATTTGCTAAAAATATTATTTTTTTAGAACATGATTTAATCATGACAAAAGCATTAAATAATTCATTAAAAAAAATTTATTTTTATCTAGCCATCTTCGGCATCAAATTTAATAGCCGTTGTCAGCTTTGAATATTCTTTTTGGAACCTGATTTAACTACGACAAAAGCGTTAAATGGTACATTAAAAAGGATACTTTATCTAGCCGTCGTTGGCTTTAAATGAAGATTAGTCGCTGTCGGCTTCAAATTAAATCAAGCCGCTGTTGGCATTAAAATTAGCCCTCGTTGGCTTAAAATATAAATCTAGCCCATGTCGGCTTCAAATTATATTTAGCTGCTATCGGCTTTAAATATAAATATAGCCGCTGTCGGCTTTAAATTAAATCTAGCCGTTGTCGGCTTCAAATTTAATAGCAGCTGTAGGCTTTAAATTTAATTTAGCCACTGTCGGCTTCAAATTTAATAGCCGCTGTTGGCTTTAAATTAGAATTAGCCTCTGTTGGCTTCAAATTAAATTTAACCGATGTCGGCTTCAGATAAAATTTAGCCGCTGTCGGTTTTAAATTTAATTTAGTCCTTGTCAGCATTAAAATTAGCCCTCGTTGGCTTAAATGTAAATCTAGCCGTTGTCAGCTTCAAATTAAATTTAGCCGCTGCCAGCTTTAAGTTTAATTTAGCCGCTGTCAGCATTAAATTAAATTCAATCGCTGTCAGCTTTAAGTTTAATTTAGTCGTTGTCTGCTTTAAATTAAATCTAGCCGTTGTCGGCTTTAAATTAAAATTTGCCGCTTACAGCTTCAAATTTAATTTAGTCACTATCAGCTTTAAATTTAATTTAGTCATTATCGACTTTAAATCAAATAATCAACTTTGTGGCAATTTAAATCGGCCCCAAGCTGATAAATTCATGAGAAAAAGCCAGTGCCTAATTTGGTAAACAATGAATTCGGTGAACCTCAAAAAAGTCACAAAAATTAAAATATTTAAACCATTTCATGATAAAAAGTCATTTCAAAGACAAAACTCATTTTTATGGTCAAAATCAATCCTATAATTTTATAGATAGATTTTTAGTCACAAATTAAGTGAATATCAAATTTTCACTTAATTAAAATAAAACTCAAATTAAAATCAAATATTAGACCTACGTTTGACTTGATTCTAATCTGGTTCTGTGACCGATCTGGATATGTTGGCAACCCTTAGGGGTACAATCACAATTTAAGTGAATCTCAAATTTTTACTTAATTAAATTAATTCAAATAAAATTCTTGAACTATGTTTGACTTGATTCCAAGGCGGTCTCATTCCCAATTGGATATGTACGCAACCCTCTGGAGTACAGTCACAATCCAAGTGAATCTTAAATTTTCACTTAAATAAAATTCATAAAATTCAAATTAAAATAAAACATTAGAACTACATTGACTTGGAAACCCATTCAAATGGGTACAGTCACAAAACTAAAATAAAAATAGAATTTAGAATTGGCATATGAATGGTAAGGAAGTAGATGCCAACGTAGCTGTGCTTTTTTTACAGTGATGCCATAATTTCTAAATTCTTAAATTATTAAATGAATCTCAAAGATTCACCCAAATAAAATTAAAATCAAATATTGAATTACGTTTGACTTGATTCCAATATGGTCTCATGCCCAATTGGATACGTAGGCAACCCTCAGGGGTACAGTCACGATCCAAGTGAATATCAAATTCACTTAAATCAAAATTCATAAAATAAAATTCAAATCAAAATAAAATTTTGAACTACAGTTGATTTGATTTCAATTCGGCTCTGTGGCCGATCTGGATACGTAGGCAACCCTCAATGGGTACAGTCAAAAAATTTATGAATCCAAATATTCACCCAAATTAAAATTTTAAATAAATTTTAACGTATAAAATAATGGGTCACCTACCTGTTATAAATAAAATATTCAATTTAAATGAGTTTTATACTCTAAATAAAAATAATAAATTAAATTTTTCTTAAAGAACTACAACTTGCTTGATTCTAGTCCGAATCAATGCCCAACACATACGTAGGCAACTAATTCAAAAAGGTGCAGTCGTAATTATTAGTGAACCCAAATATTCACTTACAATAAATAAAAAGTTAGAATCAAAGGGTGTTCACTTTAAATAAGAAAAATAATTAAGAGATATATTCTATCTTGAATAGGTCCGACATACATAGTAAAAACTCACTTTAATGAAAGAAATTATGTTGAGTAATTTAAAATTAAATTATTACTTAATAGTCATGCTATGGTTCTTCTTTCTAGTCAGGAGCGGTATGTGTTAACTGTTATGTATATCCCCCGCACAAGCCAGCCTAGTAATACCAAATTTTGGAAGAAAAATAGCTCAGTAGCCTGAGATCAGCTGTGTTGTGAGCATTGCGGTAAATCCCGTCATACTATTGATCATTGTTCGAAGTTACATGATCGTCCAACTCAAGGACGTGGAGGTGGACATGGTAGTGGACATAGTGGCCCTATTCGCTCCCACGCTCATCTTTTTGAGATCTCTCCCTACTAGCACATCTGGTAAGACTGGCCCTCTCTTTGGGGCAGAGTTAACTACTCTCAGGCTCTTGATGGCTTAGGTTGACATCCCTTCTTCTACAGCCTTCACTTCCTCCCCCAACTTTGTTCATTCAGGTATATCTCCTAGTGCACTTAGTGCAGTTGCCTCCCATACTCCTTAGATCATTAACTCAGGTGCCAGTGATTATATGACTAGACTCTTCTGCTTCATTTTCTGCTTACTCCACTTGTTCTGGTAAAAATAAGGTCAGAATAGCCGATAGATCTGTCTTCTGTGTCAGACAAAGGTTCTATCCATTGCTCTTCATTGCATTCTCTATCATCTGTCCTTCATGTCCCCAACTTTTTTACTAATCTTTTATTTGTTAATCGCCTTATGAGTTCCTTAAACTGTAATGTAATATTTTTTTCCACTCATTGTGTATTTCATCAAATAGAGACGGGGAGAACGATTGGTAACGATAATGCACACGGTGACCTGTGCTTACTAGATGTTCCGTCTTCTGCTTCCCTTTTATTTTCACAGTCTGACCAGGCTCTCCATGCTGATACTAGAACCATACTTCTGAAGTTACATTAGGGGCATCGCCGTTTGGGGCACCCTTCTTTTGGAGTTTTAGAGATTTTTTTCTTCTTTAGTTAAACACTATTCTAGAAATACTTTTTTGTGTGAGGCTTGTAAACTTATAAAACATAAGCGATCTGTTTACCCGTCAGTCAATAAACATAGTTATTTTTCTTTCACGATTACCCATTCTGATGTATGCAATCCCTCACTTGTTACTTTTATTTCTGGTTATCGGTGGTTTGTGACTTTTATTAATTGATATTTCCATGCTACTTGAGTATATTTACTTCGCCCTAGAAGTTAAGTCTTTTCATGTTTTTAAAATTTTCATGTTGGTAGGATTCTCCAGACTGATAACGAGACTAAGTATCTTGACGGTGGTTTTCGTGCTTATCTAGAGGCTCATGGTATTCTTTTCTTGACAAGTTGTGTACGCACTCCTGAACAAAATGGAGTTACTGAACGCAAAAATCAACATCTTCTTAAGGTTTCTTGTTCTTTTCTCATTACTATGCATGTTCTCAAGTCATTCTAAAGCGAGGCAGTTCTTACCGCAGCTTATCTTATCAATCGTTTGCCATCTAGTGTCCTTTAGTTCAAAACTCCTGTAGGGCTTCTTCTCAGGTTTCCACCAATCTCCTCTCTTCCGTTTCGGATTTTTGGTTGCACCTGCTTTATTCATGCACCCAAACATCCAGGTGGAAAATTGGATTCTAAGGCTATCAAATGTATCTTCATTAGCTATTCTGGTACCCAAAAAGGTTTAAATGCTATGCTCCAGCCACTCACATACTTGTTTCTCTCCTTATCATGCTCTTTTTAATTTTTTACTTCTATTCATGCTTATTTTGAGCCTCAGTCTTATAAGGAAACATGCATTGATGTTATAAGGTGATTGCAATGTCTGACGAATTAACTGCTCTTTAAACAACTAGTATTTGAGAGTTTGTTACACTACTTGCATGTAAAAATATCATTGGGTTCAAGTGGGTGTATAAAGTTAAAAGTCACTCTGATGATCTTTTGAAGTACTACAAGGCTCGTCTGGTTGCTAAGGGCTTTTATCAGGAGTATGGCGTTAATTATGAGGAAACTTTTGCTCATATCATTAAGATGACCACCGTTTACTCTCATCTCTGTTGCTGTGATCCATCAATGGCCTCTCTTTCAACTTAATGTAAAGAATGTCTTTCTCAATGTTCATCTTCTTGAAAAAGTTTATACGCGACCTCCTCTGGGTCTCTCTCATCCCCCGGGCTTGATTTGTCGTTTCCGTCGTGCCCTTTACAGTCTCAAGCAATCTACTCGTGCGTACGGTCTCAAGCAATCTACTCATGCATAGTATGAATATTTTCAATCTACTATTACACAAATTGGCTTTCATCCCAGCACTCATAATTCGGCTCAACTTATCCATCATACATTTGCTAGTCTTGTAGTCTTGCTCTTATATGGGGAGGATATCATTACTGGTTCTTATTCTGCCACTATCTCTAAAGTAGAGCAATAACTCTTTTGGCAGTTTGAAACGAAAACTTTTGGCCCTCTTTGGTATGTTATCGATATTGAGGTGGCTTCTTTCCAAGGGTTATCTTCTCTCTCAAACTAAGTATACTTACGAGGTTATTCGCCGTACCCAACTCACAGATGATAAAACTGTTGACACTTCCATTGAGTTGCATGCTAAGTTCTACTCTACCGATGGTGTGCCCCTTGAGGATCCTTCTTTTTATAGGAAGTTGGTTGGGTGTATGGTCTATCTCACCGATACCAGTCCTGGCATTGCCTATGTTCCTATTGTCAGTCAATTTGTCTATGTTCCTCGGTCTACTAACTCGGCAGCTTTGCTCCGTATCACCTGTTACATCCGGCACACGATATTTCAGAGTTTGTTATTGTTCTCTGCATCCTCATTAACTCTTTAGGCATATGCAGACACTGAATGGATCAATGATGTTTCTGATCGCAAGTCCACTGCTGGTTTTTGTATCTTTCTCAGTGATTCTTATTTCCAAGAAGAGCTAGAAACAATCTATAGTTGTCCGCTTCATTACTGACGGTGAATATCGTGCTATGAAGCATGCTAGTGCTAAAATTATCTGGCTTCAGTAGCTTCTCTCTTACTTGGGTGTCTTCTCTACTTCTCGTATCTCTCTGTAGTGACTGTCATCCAAATTGCACATAATTTTGTGTTTCATGAGCATACAAAACATATTGAAATTGATTTTCACTTCGCTCTTCACCATCTTCAGCTGTGTACTATTTGTTTGCCGTTTGTCTCGTTGCCGATTTCTTCACGAAGATTCACACCGCAGCTCGCTTTCGATTTTTGTTGGAAAAACTCTCGCTGCTCTTCGGATTCGCATCATGAGTTTGACGGGAGGGGGTATGAGTGAATTTTTTGTGCTTTTAGATATAGCTAAGAGGAAGTTTAGTTCCTTTCACATTATTAGGTTTTTTTTTTTTTTTGTCTCTCTATATGTATCATGCAATCCATCGGTAGTTGTTAAACCTTTTGTTAATTTGCAATAATAGTATTATTTCTGCCTTTTTTTATTACTGTTCATGTGCAAAATAGGGTCGCATGTGAGAGGGGATGATGGATAGCTTTTTTTTTTTTTTACCGGCAAATACTCACACACCCACAACTCCCACACCTTGCACTTAGCAAGGTTTGAACTCTCAACCTCTCATTTGGGAGGGTAACACCTATACCATTAGGCCAAAGGCCACTTGATGAATGATAAATAGCTTGATATACATTGTTGGGCTCATTTCTCAATAATTTAAGTTTTTGAGACAATTAGTACTTAACAATAATAACATTAATAAAAGTAATTCAAACTTTTCAAATTATACTAACAGAAAAATAATTGAGTTATTAATATGGTATTGTTTCAACAAAAATCATGCAATGACACTTTTCAGAAATGTTCACTCGAAGCTTTCTTTTTTAAAAACACTACATCATATATTTATTATTTATGCTATTAAAAGCATTTTCTTATGTAGAAAAAACAAAAAACTACTCTGGTCAATACAAAAACTGGCGTGCTTATAAAAAAAGTGAATCTCAATTAAGTTCTAATTTTTTTAACAGAAATTGGCACCTTCATGTTTATTTTTCCTAATAAATTTAAAGGGTTGGTTCAATTTATCAACATTTCCAACATTTTACATATATTACATATGATTTTTTTTTTTTTCAGAATTCAGTGTAGTCAATGGAACCCACTGAAGCATATGTGGCTATGCCCATGTGTATGGATCAACATGGTGTTTCACTGTATCATAGGAACAAGACTACACTCATCTTAAACTCATTAAAATTTACTGAAAGCTAGCCAAAAAAAAGATGCAGAACTTACCTTAACTGACAACGAAAGTGATAATGCCACAGCGCCTCGCAAACCTGACCATATTAGAATAATAGCTTCTTTCCAGTCCAGACCATAGCCAAAGTACCACAAAAAGGGATACAACACTCCAACAACTATCATCCGGGACACTTGGACAAAAACATAGAGGAGAATGACGTAGCCCCATGACTTTCCTGAATCAAAGCTTTATATGAATAAGAGGAAAACGTATTCTGAATCTCACAATAACCAAAAAGATAATGAAAAACAACGACAATGAAAAGAGTTAATCACTTCAATAAGAAATTCCAGGTGTATCAAAATGAATTACAGCATAGTAGTTATAAAGTCGTACATTTATAACTGCAGTTGAGTTGTAAAGTAGCAATTCAAAGATAGAAGAGAAGGGAAAGAAGAAGAGAGAAGGATTGAGAAAAATATTATTATGAAAAAAAAATGAGGCTTAATAATATCCACTATACCACATCAATATTTATAAAAGAGACATTACGACAATTACAAAACGATCCTAATAGACATAAGTAATTATCTAACACTCCCCCTTAAGCTGTAGCATAGAAGTCAAACATGCCCAGCTTGGAAAGAAGTCGCCAAAAACTAAAAGTAGATAACGGTTTGGTAAAAATATCACCCAATTGATACTCGGAGCGAACATCCGGAGTTACAATATGCTTTGTCAGTAATAAATCACGAATAAAATAACCGTCGACTTCAATATGCTTAATCCACTCGTGGAAAATTGGATTATTAACAATAAAGATGGCGGCTTGATTATCATAAACATCTCCATGGGTGTAGTCGTCTGGATGCCAAAATCCTAAAGAAAAGATCGAACCCATAACATTTCAGAAGCAATATGTTCCATAGCACAATACTCGGCTTTTGCACTAGAACGAGCAACTACATTCTATTTCTTACTACGCCAAGTGACAAGATTACCACCAACAAAGGTACAATAACCAAAGGTAGACCGCAGATCAAGCCAATTTTCAGCCCAATCAGCATCACTGAAGCCAGCCACAAATAATGTATTAGATAAATGATATAGCAAGCGACGACCCAGAGCACATTTCAAGTAATGGAGGATACGACAAATAGCATTAAAATGGGGTTGACGGGGAGCATGCATAAACTGACTGACAACCCCAATAGCATATGCAATATCGGAACAAGTAACTGTAAGATAAATTAACTTCCCAACACGCCACCGATACCAACCAACATCCAAAATAGGATCACCCTGTTCACCATTGAGCTTAAAAGTGGCCTCCATCGGAGTGTCAAGAGAGCATGTCCCAAGAAGACCAGTCTCAAAACGAAGATTAAAGACATTTTCTTTTAGAAAGATAGATACCCTAAGAAGAGCGAGCAACTTCAATACCAAGAAAATAACGAAAAATACCTAATTCCTTAGTATGAAAGTTTTGCCCTAAATGCCATTTGAAATCGACAATACCAACTAAGTCATCACCCGAAATGATGACATCATCAACATACACAATCAAGTTAATAGTGCCAATAGATGAGCGCTGAACAAAGGCAGAGTGATCAGAGGTGGAGCGTTGAAAATCATAGGCAAACATAACAAAACTAAAGCGATCAAACCAGGCATGAGGAGACTACTTCGATCAATAGAGGGCCTTATGTAGGCGACACACAAGATGCTCACTACCATGAACTACATAACCAGGTGGCTGCTCCATATACACTTACTCCTGAAGGTCACCAAGAAGAAAGGAATTCTTAATATCAAGCTGATAAAAGGGCCAAGAACGGTTAATGGCAATAGAAAGAAAAATTTGAACAGAGTTAAGGCGAGCCACCAGAGAGAAAGACTCTAGGTAATCAACCCCATATGTCTGTGTAGCCTTTGGCAACCAATCGTGCCTTGAGACGTTCTACAAAACCATCCGGAAGCTACTTCACTGTATAAACCAACCAACAACCCACCGCATGCTTCGCAGATGGAAGTGGAGTGAGTTCCCAAGTCTGGTTCTGACAAAGATCTCTCATTTCTTCATCCATAACAAGTTTCTAT
>JAUMHN010010280.1:0-10032 GCA_032360265.1 Heliamphora ciliata | reverse complement strand
ATCTGGTATAACACAATCCGTAGTTACGGGTGTATCTTAGATATCTAAGAACCCGAACTATTGCCTTCCAGTGGTCTACCCCTGGGTTATTTGTGTATCTACTTAATTTATTCACTGCATACGCTATATTTGGTCGTGTGCAATTCATTAAGTACATTAGACTCTTAATAATTCTGAAATATTTCAATTGAGATATGCTTTTCCCCGTATTTTTGGATAGATGTAGATTTACATCTACCGGCGTCCTTGCAGGACGGTCATTTTCCTTGGAGAATTTACCAAGTATTTTCTCAATGTAATGTGATTGAGACAAAGCATATTCTTTAGATGTTTTAGAAATTGTTATTCCTAAAATAACATCTGCCACTCCCAAATCTTTCATGTCAAACTGTTTGTTCAACATTTTCTTAGTAAATTTGATCATTTAATTATCACTACCTATGATGAGCATATCATCAACATAAAGACAGACGATGACATATCCTTTGTCTGTGGTTTTAATATAGACACACTTATCACATTCGTTTGTCTCAAATCCATTTGACATGATAGTGTTATCAAATTTTTCATGCCATTGTTTTGGCGCTTGTTTTAAATCATAAAGAGATTTGACGAGTTTACAGACTTTGTTTTCTTGTCCAGGAACAACAAATCCTTCCGGTTGTTCCATGTAAATCTTTTCATTCAATTCACCATTCAAGCATGCCGTCTTCACATCCATTTGATGTATATCCAGATTAAATAGCGCAGCTATGGAAATTAGCACGCGTATAGACGTTACTCTTGTGAATGGTGAATACGTGTCAAAGTAATCAAGACCTTCCTTTTGTCTGTATCTTTTGACCACAAGTCTTACTTTATACTTGTCAATTGATCCATCCGCCTTCATCTTTCTCTTGAATATCTATTTATATCCAAGCGGTTTACAACCGGGTGGAAGATTCGCAAATTCCCATGTGTGATTATGAAGGATGGATTCATTCTCGCTGTTTACAGCCTCTTTCCATAAAGGGGCTTCAGTACTGACAACACCTCCTTATAAGTTCGAGACTCATTTTCTAACAAATAGGTTAGAAAATCTGGAGAAAAAGATTTGGATATTCTAGCTCGTTTGCTACGTCTAGGTTCTGCATCCTCTTCTTCCTGGCCTTCATCACGATCACTACTTTGAGCAGTGTCATAAGTTCTGCTTGTAGAACTTGTCTCTTGTCCAGATTTACAAGGAAATATATGTTCAAAAAATACTGTATTCCTTGACTCAATAATAGTGTTAGCATGCATATCTAAAATTTCAAATTTGTGAATCAGAAATCGATAAACACTACTATTATTAGCATATCCGATGAATACACAGTCAACGATTTTAGGTCCCAACTTTGACCTCTTTGGTGTAGGCACTGCTACCTTTGCCAAACACCCCCACACTCTTAAGAATTTGGAGGTACACGTTCGACCTTTTCACAACTCATAAGGTGTCTTATTCGTCTTCTTGTGGGGTATCTTATTAAGAATATAATTAGCTGAAAGAACAGTTTCTCCCACAAGTTCTGAGGTAGTCCAGAACTAATTAACATACCATTCATCATATCCTTTAATGTTCTATTCTTTCGTTCAGCAACACCATTTTGCTGTGGAGAATAGGGTGCAGTGGTTTGATGAATTATGCCATACTGTGAAGAGAATTCACCAAAAGACGATTCATATTCACCACCTCTATCGCTCCTTAGAGCTTTGATATTTTTCCCAAATTAATTTTTAACTTCATTCTTATATAGAATAAACATATCCAAGGCTTCATTTTTCCTTCTAAGTAAATAGATATGGTAATATCTAGTGCTATCGTCAAAAAAAGTAATAAAATACTTTTTACCACCTCTTGTTTGAATTGATTTAAAATCACAAATATCACTGTAGATTAAATCTAGAGGTTCTGTATTCCTTTCAACAGAATAGAAAGTAGCCTTAGCTAATTTCGCTTCTACACAAATCTCACATTTGTGATTCAGATCAATATCAAATTTAGGTAGGCAATTATTGTTAATTAATCTACGCAGAGAATTATAATTAATATGTCCTAATCTATCATGCTATGAAGATGGCTCAACAATATAAGCAGAAGATGCGTTATTGCTATTCGTAGTAATAGAAGATTTTGGTACAACAACCATTACATTCATTTTAAAAAGACCGTCTTCCTGATACCCTTTACCCACAAACATCCCACCTTTTGTGAGTACAAATTTATCAGACTCAAATACTAGCCTAAACCCATTCTTGCTCAACAGAGACCCAGAAACTAAGTTCTTGTGAATGTCTGGCACATGCAGCACATTGTTAAGCGTGAGTTCCTTCTCCGAAGTCATCTTCAAAATAACCCTTCCTTGTCCTTCCACCTTGGAGGTAGGAAAGTTCCCCATGTACAACTGTTCTCCATCTATTGCCTGATAGGTTGAGAACATCCTTCGGACTGAACAAATGTGGCGAGTAGCTCCAGTGTCCACCCACAATTCTCTGGGATTCCCAAAAAGGTTTGTTTCAGACACAACGGCGGAAAGACTGATATCATCCACCCCAGTAGAAAGGTTATCCACTTTAGTTACGTTGGCTTGGGCATTCTTCTTGCGCTTGCTTCGACAGTCCTTTACTCGATGCCCGGACTTGTCACATATGTAACATTTGCCCTTGAATTTGAGTCTATTGGAGTCCCCGCCTTTGTTACCAACATGCTTTCTCTTTTTGTTGTTGACCTTAGGCGCCTGTTCCACAACATTTGTCTTGGACTCCATTTCGGTCTTCCTTTCAAACTTGCGATTGTCTTTCTCTATCCTCAATCGGACAATCAGTTCCTTCAATTTCATCTCCTTGCGCTTATGCTTCAAGTAATTCTTGAAATCTTTCCAGCCCTGCGGTAATTTCTCAATAATAGCAGCAATCTTAAAAGATTCACTCAGAAACATACCTTCTGCATGAATATCATGCAGGATAAGTTGGAGATCCTGAACTTGTCTAACAACAGGCTTTGAATCCACCATCTTATAGTCCAAAAATTTACCGACGACAAATTTCTTCGCACCAGCATCCTCTGTCTTATATTTGAGATCCAAGGATTCCCACCGCTCCTTTGCCGTCTTGACTGGACTATACACGTTGTATAGTGTGTTGTCCAGTCCATTAAGGATATAATTCTGGTTTAAGAAGTTCGTATGTTTCCATGCATCCATAGTAGCAACCGCTTGTCGGTCAATTTCACCTTCAGTCAACGCCGGAGAATCTTCATGTAGGAATCTAGCCAGATTGAGGGTTGTATGGTAGAACAATATTTTTTGTTGCCATCTTTTAAAATCAGTTCCATTGAACTTCTCTGATTTTTTTCCGTGATTCACCGGAACTGTCATAGTGACAGCTGGTATCACTGAAGGCATAACCGGGACAGGGGTAGGGGTAACAGTAGATGTAGTAACTTGATTATTTTCAAAAGCCATTTTTCAAAATACTGATACAGAAACAGTAGAAATAAAACGGCTTTAGAAATTAAAATAGACTTTATTTTTTAACAACTACAATTAATATAAAACTGCAGTTTAAAATTTGAACTTATACAATCTATATATACTAAAAAGTAAACGACTTATTAAATTGCAAATAAAGATACTGCAAGAATAGATTATTTTATGAACATATTTTATACTGCAATTATAAAATAAACAGATGATTAAAACTGATTAATTAATTAATTAAAACTGTTAAATAGATTAAATATAAATATATAGATTTTGTCTTAAGATTGTTAGAAAAATATTAATTAGTAACAATCTAATCTGATTTATAAACAATCTGTTTTAATGTAAACTGTGACAAAATAAAATCTACTGAAATATAAAGAAAACAGTAAATTAAACTGTGATAGGAAATCTGAAATAAAAGAAAATAGTATCTATCTGTAAACAAAGCCAGAAAATTAGAATTTGTAAATACTGAATTTAAAGAACTTAAAACAGTAAACGAGTGATTGAGGTCTGTGTTTGACACGATCTCCTTAAGACGAAATTGCCCTCCCACGGTGCTTTGAGTTCACAGAAAACGTCTCCCAGGATACAACAATATTTAAGAATCAGAAGCAGTACAACAATCTGATCATTCGGCGAACTCAGATTGTGTTCAAACTCTCTCACAGAAGAACATAAAATATGCAGGAGTGAAGAACAGTAGAAAGGCAGAACGGAGGAGGAAGAAGAGGAAAATCGTAATTTGAACCGGGTATGAAGTAGCCTTTATATAGGCAACGGAGGCATCGGTTTGGATGAACCGAACCATTACCAAACCAGTTCGGCCCTTGGCGGTTAGACGCCCAACATACACGAATCATTCGGAACAGTCGCGTCCCGGTTCGGTTTGGTAACGAACCGGTTCGGAATTAAAGGTAACAAAATTTTAAATTTTCTCCCGCAAAAATTTAAATCCGAAAATTCAAATGAATTTTCCGCAAAAAGATAAGGGTTGAACCGACCTGCAATCCACAACCCACGACCCGAGCCCGGCCAGCGGCGCGCGTGTGGTTCAATGGATCAAGTTGAACTTTGTCCATAACTCCTCCCCCAACAAAAGTTGGAATGACCCAAAGGGCCAATCTTTTATCTCCAACCTAGGCTATATAAGCCACCATTAACTTTTATCCCCAACTAATGTGGGATAACAAAGTCCTTTTATAGTTGCTTGAAAATCCACCATTTTCATTCACAATCAATGTGGGATGGGACATGGTTACCTTCATTTTTCCAACTTTCAAGGCTCACTTTTGGAGTCAATTTCTCATTCACCCGTTATCGATTTTGAACACTGTAAAAACCATGAGAAACTACTCATGAAGATGAACATATTAGGACTTGGAATCATCAAAAAAGATTAAACCAATCTAAAATTATTTAGCTTCAAAGTTTGCTAAAATCATGTTCAAAATTGTTCAAAACCCATATATTTTCCAACAGGAGGGGGGTTAGGGGACTCGAACCGCTAACCGAATGAGGAACCTATAAGGCTAAAATCTCTGAGCTACCATACTCATCGGCATCTTTGATATGCTGATTTGTTTGAGATATGAAATCTCGTCAAGATGGAGATTGTTGAAAATTTTTGCTCAAATTTTATTTGAATTGAGATAGACTTCTAGTATTATGTTACTAAATCTTATCCATATTAATTTGACTTTTTGAAAAGTTCTGAAGAACGTGAATTTGTACAAATTTGATTAGTTTTAAACTTGACTAACACAAGTAGGATTATATTAGATCTCTAATTTTCTCATATAAATATGAATGTAGTCTTGTATTATTTTGTGTGCAAGTTGTTTGGAAGAGAGAATTTATGAGAGTTGAGCGATTTGTAATTTCTTCACCATATATTGAATTTTGTCACTCGTGAACGTAAACAAATTACTGAACCACGTAAAATCTGTCCTTTGAATTTATTTGTGATTATTCTAATTTTTTGCACAACAGATAGTTATGTGGTACTTGTATGTATCCTTAGATCCACGAAATATTTTTCCTTCAAAAACCAAACCTTATTTCATTCACAATTATTTGTTGATCAAGAAAGTATTTTTTTGTTAACTATGAAAATATTTTTTTTGCTAACTTTTAATTTTTATCGTACCAAATACCAAATACACAAAATATATTTTTGGTCCATACAAACAGGGCGGTAATATTAAATTTTAGTGACAGGGACATGACTGGTTCTAAAATTTGGAACCTCTCTTCTTTATAGAAAAAAATTCATAGAATTTGGATTATTGAAATATTCAAAATTTTTAATGATGGATATTTAGAATTTTCTATGGTGGCATTCTAAAATTTTCTCATTAAAAGAAAAAATATTGGCTGTTGATAATACTAGAATTAGTCTGGACTTTCCTAAATAGTGAGTAATCATCATAATTTTTATGTATGTGTATATATATAAAGAGATTAAAAATCATTTATTTGGTCTAGTGGCACCAAACAGTATGGAATGAAGAACTTTGCATGACCATCATTTATTTGATCATTAGGTATTTATGGATTGATGAATTTAAATACCAATGTTGCTTATTGTGAATATTATTAAGTTTTGGATCTTGATATGTTGGATCTTTTGACTTATATATCTTATTGTATCCTTACCTTGGTTAGAAACTTTGGATATCTCTAAATACTTGTCATTGGTTGCAAAACTTTCAAAATATAATTCTAAGAGATGAATTTAATAAAAATTCAAAACTAAACAGGTGTTCAAAGGATTTTGGGATAACTAAGTGTTACTGTGTTTGGGATTTTTGACATATTTAAAGAATGAATTGGGTTTCGGTTCATTCAGAAGATATAAAGTGCTCTCTGTAACGGTTCTTTGGGCGTTCTCCAAAATAAATAAAAAAATAAAATAAAATAAAGAGCTTTTCAGCTAAAGATCCAAAAAAATAAATTTTAACGCGCAAATTCCATCAACAAAATTTTTAACAAGATCCAATTACGTAATTTTTTCCAAAAATACCCTACAAACAGATAAATTTATTTGTTTTGCATAACTAACAGATAAACTTATTTGTTTGATATTCATTTGATATTCATTTGTGTAGTATGCAAATAGATAAATTTATTAGTTTGCATATTTATGCAAAATAGATAAATTTATCTGTTTGCATATCAACACAGATAATGAAAATAGATAAATTTATCTGTATTCTTTATACTTGCTTTCAATAAGACAGATAAATTTATCTGTATTCTTTACATGTATTTTTAATAAAAGACAGATAAATTTATCTATATTCTTTATATGTATTTTTAATAAAAGACAGATAAATTTATCTATATTCTTTATACATGTTTTGAAAAAGTATAGATAAATTTATTTGTATTCTTTATACATGCTTTCAATAAGATAGATAAATTTATCTGTATTTTTTACAAGTGCTTTCAATAAAAGACAAAGAAATTTATTTGTATTCTTCATACATGTTTTGAAAAAATACAAATAAATTTATCTGTTATAGGATATTTTTGTCCTAAAAGGACCTTATACGTTAAAATTTTTATGCGAATGAACATTACTCGTTAAATTTTTTTTATGCTGGATAAAAAACAGTAAACGACCTTTAAATTAAACTGTTCATCAATTTTTTGTAAAATAAAATACTTATAATGATTTTTTAAAAATGTTAGAACTATTTATATAGGGTAGAACTAATATTTGTATTATGTTTGGCAAATCCAAATGTGTGGCCGGAGACTAATAAATTTATTTGAATTACCCTTTGTATGATAATAATATTATTATATTTATATAAAATAGTACACTAATAATTAATTTTATAATATTAAGAAAGAAAAGAAGATCAAATATATATATATTTTTTGGTGAAGTTTCAATTAAAAGTAAGACTACTTCATTTTTTTTATTGTGCCTTACTTTTTATTATTTTTTAAATTTAAATTTAAATTAGCACATAAAATAAATATCACATCAATTTTTTTTTTTTTTGTAATATATATTAAATTTAAATATAATTTATATAGAACCAATTGTATTGATATTTATAATGGTAACAAATACTAATTTAATAATGTAAACTAGTTATCCTAACATTATTATTTTTTTAACGGTCAACCACACGGTCGCTTGTGGTTGGAACTATCAAACGTGTCATTTGACATTTCTTGCTGAAACCCTAAACCTCTCTACAAGACATACCTCCCGCCTTTTCCTGTCTCTCTCAAAGCAGGGCCTTAATATACACAAAGGTATGGCTTTCATCTGCTACACTACCGTTGTTTATGTTCTTTGAAGAATCTGGGTTTGTCAATGCTTGTGTTCACCTTTTGCCTTTTGGGTTACTGATCTAATGGTCTTGATTTTATTTTTTTTGGTGTGTGTTTGTGTATATATATATACATGATCAGATTTTCCTTGTCTATTTGTTGAGGATCAAACAATTTCTGTAATGCTATGGTTCTGGTAGGTTCTTCATATCCTTTTATCATGTAGCTTAAATCCTTGACTTAAAATTTCAAATCTACATGGATTGCGCTGAACCCAATTGCGCTTTTGAGAAGTAACTAAACTTCCTTTTGTTCTGTAGATTTTTTTTTTTTTTTTTGATAACTCAGGGTGTCCGGACCAGCTTACACTTCTGGGTGTATGGTCATTCTTGGATAGATTCGTTGGAGGGCAGACATGTAAAATGGACATCAACTCTTTTGCCTGTTTCTGCATTTTAGTTGGACACGGATTTATACGTGTAATTAACACAAACTATTGACATTTACAGGGCATCCATTGCAGTCAGATGCACAAGTCCTTTTGTGCACACCAATTTGAAATTACGGAGATATTATTAAGCACCACTAAAGTTTATTTATCCACTTGGAGATATCAAAGGTTCCTCAGCTAACTACCAAACATAGCTATAGTTGGGTAGTTAGTGTTAGTTAGAACTTAGAAGTGGTGGTTTATAATTAGTTAATAAAGAGGGAGTTAGTTCTAGTATTAATTGACATGGTGTTATCTTGTGTTGTGTGTATATATATAAGAGCCTTAGATGCGAATCAGTTTTTCTTTCATCTTCAACTTCATCTTCAACCATGGTGATTGCTGTGATTAACCAGCAGACGTTCTTAACTTCGAACTAACACTAACTACCACATCTATAACTAATTCTGGTAGTTAGCTCGAAATTCTCTTTTTCGCTCGCATCTTCATGGTCTTAAGCATAGGCCTTTCATCTCACGAAGTCTACTTCTATGGAATTTTATAACTAAGTTTGGTAGTTAGCTTGAAATTCAATACTCTTTCTCGCTCGCATGTTCATGGTCTTAAACATAGGCCTTTTCATCTTACAAAGTCTACTTCTAGAAATCTACTTGGATCAGGTTAAAGATATTTCACAGAAATTGGCTGTAAGTGGACCTTCTATTGCTGAATTGGATCTTGTTTTTTGTGCATTAAATGGATTGCCTTCTGAATTCAATTCTCTCGAAACTACAATAAGAGCTAGGACTTGGCCAATTTCTTTATATGATCTTTCATCTCTTCTTCTTGCTGAAGGACTTCAGGTTTGACTTCACTCTCCATCTATTGATTCTTCTGCAGTTCCTCTTGTTGCACATCATCTTTCTCAACTTAGACCACCTTCAAATTTTGTTTTTGGGGTTGTCGTATCTCAAATAGAATCATAATTGGTAAACAATTTTGAGGCAATACTTCTTTCAACTAATCCAGACTTTTGTTGCCTAGAATGCTGACCGTTCTCGTATGAGGAACGGGAATGAGAATGAGAACATGGTATGCCACTTGCCCTAAATAGTGGTACCATAGTTTTAAAAAGTGGCTGCTATTGTTACGTAATGCTATTACATATAGGTTTCAGTGCCTCCCGTTAGCCGTTACGGCCGATTTAGCGGTGCGACAAAAAATCTCATGTGTAATGGCCGTAACAGTTGCCGTAAAAGCCGTTATGGCGGTGTAAAGGCCAAAAAGGCCCATTATGGTACTGCTACGGTACTGCTACAGCCATTAGAGCGACTATAGTGGCTTTTCAAACTGTGAATCAATTGAAATTATTTTTTGCGCGCAATTTGTTTAACTCTTTTCATCAAAAAAGTTTTCATATCAATTAAAAATCTCATAATTACCTGAGGCTGATTGAAATTTGATTTGCAAAGTTTACATAATTTCTAGTATTTTTTGGCTTTCAAAAATGCCGAAAAGCTATTTTTTGGTGAATTTTTTCAAGATTTATGTAAAATAAGTTTAACACCTATAGATCTTGTTTGTTATAAGTTAGATTTCTATATTTAATATTATATCAGTTTATAATTATATTTTAAACTTTTTATAAAAAAAATATTTTTAAAATTACTTGTTCAAGGTCTATGCAAAGTTGCAAACTAAATTTATAATATTTAGAGTTTGGTTGTTGTAAATTAGATTCGTATATATGTTTGATTACTTTTTTATTTTTCTTAATAGCTACTCAGAGTAAGTTTAAAATATTTA
>JAUMHN010010259.1:0-10033 GCA_032360265.1 Heliamphora ciliata | reverse complement strand
CCACTGGACGAGAAGAAATAATCCACCATTAACAAATATGGATTACAATCACTCTCTCTCTCTCTCTCTCTCTCTCTCTCTCGGTACACTCTCTCTGGCTTCCAAACTAAGCCTTTCTAGTGTATCTCACATTGTGTCTTATGTCTTAGGGTTTCTGGTACATAACTGCCACGCCCCCGATCCCGAGGCACGTGAACTCCACATGTTAACTTACTTCTTTTATAACCAGAACTTCTTTAATGATAAGCTCTTGACCTTTGTTGGTTATAGGTCATTACTTATTCTAGACTCTAAAATATTCTAAGTATATTTTTCAAAAAATTTTGGCAGAGCTTCCTTTGTTTTTCGGACTATCCCAAATTTTTTTTAAACCTGTCAAACTCAAACCACCAAATGTATATATATTCAGGCACCGCCTGATTTCATAGTTGTAAAGATAAGATTAAAGGGAAGTCATCAAACCCGATCTTCTTCTGTATAGTTTAATTGTTTGTGGGAGTAGTGTAATAGTTATTAAGTAGTTTGTGGTTGCTATTGTGAGTTGAGATCTAGACTGTGCCGGAGTATATTGTTTTATTGATGGTTAACAGATTCTTCAAAAAATTTAGGATAGTCCAAAAAACAGAGGAATTGCTGCCTAAATTTTTAATTTTTTTAACACTTCGAATATTTTTCGAGTTATAGGAACACAACCACCTGTGAAATATCCACCTGTGAAATAACTTTAAAACAACTAAATAAGCAATTATTACATTTTAATTAATACTTAGAATATTTTCAATTAAAACTTAACCAAAACATGTTCGTCCATTTCAAGTGTGCTAGTACTTGTTGCTATTTGTCTCATTCCATAACATTCTCATTTGGATGATTGAATTGTTATTTAGTTTGTTGTTTTTGCAGTTGCACAATCTCCTTTAATCGGACCTAATGCACCATCTTTTTCTGTTCCTATTACACAGACGAGTCATATAGGCACTCTCATATTACTTTATTATGCATTTATTGTGTAATGTATTTATTATGTATATCAAATGAAATTCATTCATGGTTTAAATATGTATAGTTTAATTTTTTGTGGGAGTAGTGTAATTGTTATGAAAGTGAGACGAATAGTTGTTAAGTAGTTTGTGGTTGCTATTGTGAGTTGAGATTCAGATTATGCCTGAGTATATTGTTTTATTGATGATTAACAGATTCTTAAAAAAATTTAGGATAATCCAAAAAACAAAGAAAACGTTGCCCAAATTTTTAATTTTTTTAACACTTGCAATATTCTTCGAGTTATAGAAACACAACCACATGTGAAATATCCACATGTGAAATAACTCTAAAACAACTAAATAAGCAATTATAACATTTTAATTAATACTTAGAATATTTTCAATTAAAACCTAACCAAAACATATACGTCCATTTCAAGTGTGTGCTAGTACTTGTTGCTATTTGTCTCATTCTATAACTTTCTCATTTGGATGATTGAATTATTATTTGGCTTGTTATCTTGACAGTTGCACAATCTCCTTTAATCGGACCTAATACATCATCTCTTTCTGTTTTTATTACACAGACGAGTCATATAGGCACTCTCATATTACTTTATTATGCATTTATTGTGTAATTTATTTATTATGTATATCAAATGAAATTTATTCATGGTTTAAATCTGTATAGCTTAATTCTTTGTGGGAGTAGTGTAATTGTTATAAAACTAAGACGAATAGTTATTAAGTAGTTTGTGATTTTTATTGTGAGTTGAGATCCAGGCTGTACCTGGGTATATTGTTTTATTGATGGTTAATAGGTTCTTCAGAAAATTTGGTAAGTTCATCGATATTTTAAAAGTTATCAATCATTTGATCATAGATATTTTTTCTTTGTATTATGGTATTAGATATTATCTATGTTCATAATAAATAACTATGATTTTTTTTTTGCAGATATGCGATGGTACTTTTGGATGCAGTTCGATTATGTTTCTACTATGTTTTTTTCAAGGAACTTAATTATCAGATTTTTATTTGAATGTTATTTTAAAACTTTTGGATGATGTTTGAGAAATTAGATCTTATTTTGAAATTTTGGATGAATATTTTATTTTTGATTGAAATTTTGTATGGACATGTAGAAGGGTTGCTAGATTTATGTACGTACGGAGTACTATTTTCAATGAATATTTGTGTTGAGTATGAATATTTGTAATTTGCATTGATGAATATTAAATATTATTTTATAAAAAATTTATATAATATAAAAGGTTACAAGAGATACTTTTGACGACTATATTAATTAGTTGCCAAATGATTTATGATCGGTTGTTTTTGACGATCACAAATTTTGGTTGTGAAATATTTAACTACAATATTGCATTCAGCGACCATAGAAGGTAGTTGCAAAATTTTTAATAATATGTTTTCAGCGACCAAAAATTTTGGTCGTGGAATCAACGTATAACAGCGTCTAAACTACATTCAGCAACTAAATTAATTTTGTTGCGAAGTCGTGGCAACAAATTTAGCGACTAAATTAGTTTGTCGCAGAATTAAGGTACAACATCAACTGAATTACATTCAGCGACAACTGGTTTTGGTCGTCGCATGTTACATTGCCGACAAAACTTGTGGTCGTAGAAACAAAATTTACAGTAACTAAATGAAATTTAGTCGCCAAAAACCTTTAGTGTTAAGGTATTACCGAGCAACGTGGCGACTAAAAAATTAAGTTGCCAAAACATTATAGCGACTAAAAATTAAACTTATGTCGACTAAACGGTTATTCGCAAAATGTGCATTTTCTTGTAGTGACATGATGTTGCGGCCGTGACAAAATGAGAAAAAAAAAGTGACGGCCAAATGTAAGAAAGGTAACGGCTGTGACATTAAAAAGTTACGGCCGTCATGTTTTTAGAATCTCCGTAAGTTCTTCATGTACTCAGTGTGCTTGTGAGCGTAAAAATGAATTGGAAAACAACTGTTATATAAGAAAGCAGATAGCTATGAATATACTATTTATAAGGAAAATTTATATAAACATGTTTTGATCGAAATAAATGACAAGGAACCAATGAAAATAATAGAAACCTTATCCACGACGCCCTCAAGAAAGAGAAAATGAGGGTTTATAGAAGAGTCATGGGTTCCTAAGGTTATTTCGTGTGAATATCCACCTCGAATGTCTCCTCAGATGTAGGAACGAGATATCTCTAAGCCAATACGATCTCCAAGACCTCCTCGGTGCAACCGAAACCACGATCGAATTTTGGGAAGTATAAGATAGATTTCGAAAATATCAGGTGGGAATGATTTTGATAGAGTTTTGTTATCCAGACCCCTCTCTCTCATTTCTGCTAAAAATGTTGCCTATTTATAGAAAAGGTGGGAGCCCAGAGAGTCTCTGGAATGCTACCAACAGGTGTAAAAGTGGCGGCCGTTACCTTTTTATTTTTGTACAGTGCTAACCGCTACTTTTATGGCAATGAAAAAGGCAGCCGTGACTTTCACAAGTCGCGACTAGGCTTAGAAAGTTGCGGCCATGAGGATAAAGTCGTGGCCTGTTCTAAGGTTTTTTAAAAAGTGGCGGCGTGAGGATATGAATGTCACGACATGAAGGTTTTTAGTGGTTTTCTTGGGTTTTGAGCCGAATTCATGATTTTGCTTCTTGGGAGTATCTTTGGAGCATAATTCTCATATATTTGTCATTAGAGCGCATTCGAGATGGATGCTTAAGATTTAGCTTGGTCAAATTGGGGTGACTACAGTAGTGTTGGGTGGATTTGTATTTGACTTGAGAAGAAGCATCTCTTTTTGAGTTTAACAAAATGATTTATGGTGTACGTGTTGAGATGGAGATGAGCGAGCTTATGGCAAATCTAGTCAGAAATTTAGTTCGTGTGAACCCTCGTGCCATGAAGTTGATGTAAGTTACGTCTCGGTGACTCAGCGGTGTGAGTTGAACCTCGGTTCGGTAATGAGTGGATAGCCTTAGTATTAGTAAGCCCCTTTCTGTGAAGATAATCTGTCTAAACATTTATTTGTTGAAAATATATTTTGTGCTAACATTTAAATTTTGGGGAGTAAATATGAGTTGGCCTTTCTACCATTAAACGAACTTCCAGCAACTTGTTTTGAAAATTGTCAATGATTACTCGGAAAGATTGTTTACTTGGGATTTGGAGAGAAATTTTGGGGACGAAATTCTCTAAGGGAGAAGGTTGTAGTGACTCAGAGCGTTTTATTTTTTCGATTAATTACTTTGACATAAATTAAAATTTCGAAAATGATTTCTAATGATAATAATGCATATTGTGTGCGGTCGGTGTGTGTTGGGACACCGAGACGATAATTTTTGATAAATTTTGTAATGCTAGAAAATTTAATATATACAATATGAATTTATTTATAATTAAATTGCGGGATGAAGTAAATTATTTATTTTTAAATAATAATAATAATAATAATAATAATAATAATAATGGGCATGTGAGTTAATAAGATGATTCTAGAAAAAAAAAATCAAGAAGCAAACGAACGCGACCCAATGGCACCCACGTTTTCTCCGCACTGTTCAGCTCTGATTCCCTCCTTTTTCCTTTTTTTGTTTTTGTTTTGCTTTCCTTCCATTGGTTCATGTATTGGGGCTTGGGACAAACTTCTAGAAAAATCAAGAAGAATTAGAGGTAAACAAATAAAACCTAAGGAAACCCCTCCCTGTACCCGTTGTGTGCTTCCCCCAATCCCCGTTCTTCTTCATTCTCTTTCTTCTGGTTTCTTGCTATGATTGAGTTCAATCTCCTTCTTTCTTGAAGCTTGTGGAGAGATGGAATTAGACAAAACCAAAAAGGGATCCAATACCCCCCTTCACCGCACAGCGCCGTCCTCGTCCTCATCCTCAATTTTTGTTTTCTTTTTGGCTTCCATGACCGCGGGCTCAAGAAATTACCTCTTGCTTTTCTCTAAAAATTAGTGAGTTTTGACACTAAATTGGAAGCTACCCTGTGGGATTCAAGTTCTATTCCACAAGAGCAACTCATTGAGCCATCAAGCAGCTACATCCATCGAGAGCCGAAAATCCTAGGGCTTGAAGTGTTGGCGAAATTTCACCCCTTTAGGCTCCAAGAGCCAAGATCTAGACTAACTTTGGTGTTTTATATGATTTGTGTTGTTTTTTTTTTTTTTTTGAGATTCACGTAAGTTGTACGACACCCTATGTTTTTCATTGAATATAGAGATTTTTGTTAAGTTTGAACTTGATTGGCTAATTTCAAGAAAATTTGAGCCCTCTTGTGAAATTTGGAGATTTAACCGGTTGTTAAAGTTTGGGATTAATATGGCGTTGAACTTGTAGTTAAATTCTATAAACTCTAGTTTCTTGAAAATTTTGAATTGTGAGCTAAAATTTTAATTCTTGAATTAAAGAGTGAATTCATGATGGATGGAGAACATAATTAAATTGGAATCCTTAGAATGTTGATGAAGCTAAATACCATGTTGGTTCTTAATTTGAGAACTTCACTTATAATTTACTTGTAAAACTTGGAAGGTGATAGAATTCTTAGTAAATTTGTATTCAATAGGTTTGGTTCGTTGAAATTAGTGGATGAATACATAACACAAATGGATGACTTAAGGAATAGTTGATGAGAAACTTCAAATATGATAATGATCAAATTCATTTGGATAAATGAGGTTAATAAATGAATTAAACCATAATAGGCTTGTGATTGAAACTTTGTTGTTGAATTGGAAGAAGTGAAAGTGAAACTAAGATTGATTAATGTGATTTGTGAACTCAAATTGAAATCAACAAAAGGTATGGTTACAAATGAGTTGTGCCTAATGATGCGACAAAGAACGTACTTGAGAAATGATAATAGGGAGAGGAACCTGTGATTGGTTGGACTCCTGGTTGTTAATGGATAATGATATGATAATTCAATTATTGAACCGATGATGATTGATGTGATTAAGTTGGACTTGAGTAGCTCCGCGGTGAAAGACCGAAAACTTGTGTAAGTTGGGTGCCATCCCCATTGAGTTGGCCCCCGAAAATTGAGCATATAGTTGTCGTGGTGAGTTATAGAGCGATCTATTACCCAATGGCTTCACGTAGTTTGTTGGGAAAATAGAGCGAGATTTCTATAAGCTGCACCCGACGTCGGTTCAATATTGAATTTATGAAATAAAATGGATAAAGAACAGATGAGTTGGAAAGAATATTAACGATTTTATTAAAGATATGAATGAGTTAGCATTCGATAAAGGATTAAAGAGAAAATAGAAATGAAAGCGAGAACCAAAGTAAGATAAAGAGAAAATGTAACTAATGAAAAGAAAGAAAAGAAAAGGGAAGAAATGAAAGTTTAGTGATTGAATAGGAAAGAGTAATATGTTTAGTAAGAATGAAAGATGGAAATGAATAAAAGATGAGTTAAGAGGAAGAGTCAAAAAATTTGAAGTTAATAAATCAAAATGAATCAATACCGCCTTTAAAGTTTACAACAAATGGGAGTGTGAGAGTTATGAAATGAGTAAAGAAAATAATTGAAGGTTATTGCATAATATCCTGCTTATCCATACATCACAAATCATGCATTGCACGTACGTTAGTTTTTGTCCTACGAGTTTCGGCTCACGTTTGTTGGCTCACATTTTTTTTACAGGTTTTAATGAGAAGGACGAGATGTAAGATGATCCTTGGTTATGGGGTAGAGTAAGAAACAGAATAATGGATACTTATGATTTGAAATTCAAAGCTGTAAAACCGTTATTTTGTAACTTGTAAAGAATCATTCATGTATGGATTTATTTAGTTTTCATGTATTTGAACATTAGCTTCATGTTCTGGAATTTTAAGAGAAAAGAAAAACTTTCTTGAATGAAGGTAATTATGTTGAATATTGGATTAAGTGATAAAGTTGCATTGACATGGAAAATAGTAGTCATTAAATAGCTTTGAACTACAATTGGGAGTTGAGATCCAGGTTGAGCGTGAGTATATATTGTAATATTTGAGTTGACAGGTTGTTATAAATGGGACAGTCTGAAAAACATAAAAAATTCTGCTGAAATTTTGAACTTCTTACACTTAGAATATTTTGACATTTGGAAATGACAACCTTTAAAATAGACTAAGTTCTAGAGTTAAATTTGGAAGTTTGAATCGTGGATTAGGGTTTGAGAAACAGAGGTCAGAGCTAGACCGCTCATCGGATCAATTGAGCGGTAAAACTTTGCTCTCGGTTTCTAAGAACAGAGCACCATCAACTGTAAGCTGATAAAGACCGATCGATCGGTCTATAAACTGGTCGAGCGGTCTGTCATAGAAATGAAATTTCGAGATTAAAAATGTATAATGTTACAAGGATTCCATTCAATTGATCTTTAATGCGTGACAGCGGGTTTATGTCACGTGCCCCGAGATTGGGGGCGTGATAAAAAAGTAGGATAAATGCTAATTATGACTTTTTGGGAAAATTAATTCATAAATTGTATAAAATATATCATATTCGGAGCCAAAATATGTGCATTTGAATTTATATATACATATAACTCATTAAATGAAAACCAAATGAAATTCAAATTTGAAATGCAAATGGAATCTAAGTGAGATGTGGATGAAATACAAATGCAAATATCAAGTCCTACACTATATATAGAAGACCACCCCCAACCTGTTCCCTTGTTATTTTCGGCCAAGAGGGAGAGTCCTAGAGAGAGAGAGTGTGGTTGTGAGTTAAAGAAGTTGTGGCTGTTAAACCCTATGTTTAGATCATGATGATATTTTATTACCTGTGTATGTGCTGAAAGAGTGCGGCGTTATCACATTCTTGTTTAAAGCATGATGACCTGTATCTCAATGATGTTTTCCTAAACCAAGTGGTTGTTTTCTCATTGTTCATTTTAATACTAAGTGCACTTTTCTGTAACTTTTGTGCTTGCAGATAACATGAACTCCTAGAAGTTGTTCCACCACTATTGAATGTCGTTTAGGTTTGAGTTTGAAGCTTGATGGCATCTTTTGATCTTTTTGGAATATGTCTTGTAAGACATGATGTATGAAGTGAAGTTTTAGTAGATTTTGATGTACGGGATGAAGCATCCCCAAAACATATGTTTTGTTAAGCATCTATGAATGAAAGTTTGTTTTGGGAAATCAATCTTTGTGTGAATATTTTTATTTTTGACAACTCTAAGTCTTCTTAGTCTTCTCTAAGGCAACAAAGATGTGGAATCATACCCCACTGCAGATATTAAGTACCTTGTGGGAGCGGGGTGTGACACAGCATATTTTCTTCTCTCCAAAGAGAACAAATCGACAATCGAGTTGCCTGAAAGTCCCATTTTCTTTAGCAACTTCTTTTTTCTTTCAAATGATTTCTATTGGCTTCTTTTTGGTACTCATTTTCACACATCTCGATCTTTGTTTTAAGTCATTCGAGTATTCAGGTGTGTTGTATGTATTTAAAAGTCCTTGTTTATAATCCCGAATAAATTCATTTTGCCTTTTAGGACACCTGAAAACACTCCAGAAAAAGTTACAAAAAAACTGTTCCCGAAGCCCACTTGGCCGAACCGACCATATGACCTTGTCCTACATGGCCAGCCGGCCTTCTAGAGAATGTCCAACTTGTTGTTATCCTTTCGTGGTTGTCTAGAAGTTGGGAGATATCTTGGTTTGTTTCATATCGAAAAAAATAACTATTTGCTCCATTTTCTTGAGCCTATATAAGGAGCTCTTCTCTAGACCTTTCAAACCATTCATAATCAACTTGATTCAATTCCTAAGCTAGAGAGTACATCTGTATTATCGAAGAACTTAGACGATTCTTGAGTTTGAAACTTTTAGTCTTAATTCGAGTTCGCGTAGTTCGTACCTAGAACTTATAATTCATTTTTTAGTTTTCTTTTGGGAGCCCGAGTGTCGAGGAATTTGAATGAAGGAATCATTCAAGTTTGTGTTTAAGTTCGTGGTCCTAAGGGCATGCCCTTTAGCTAACCGAGAGTCTACAAGTCAAGATAAGTTCGTCTTTCTTTCTTTCTTTTTTTGTTGTTTTTATTTACTTACGTATTTTAAGCATATTTTAGGATATTATTTAAATATTTTTATGATTTTTTTTTTGGTTTTTGCTGCATGACCCGTAGATGAGCATGTTTGAGCTTTAAACTGTGAAGAACTCATTTTTTACAAAAATATAAATCTTTTAAATTTAGATTTGCATGCTAGATTAGGAAAACCAATCCCCATTTGGAACAAACTTAGTTTGCACCGGAACACCATTATAGTTGAACCTAGGAAGAAACTTTGTTTGATTCTGGTGTACTTTTTAGGTATGTAAACAAAGATTGGAACCTAGAGATTATAGTCAGTCATCCTAAATAGTGTTGGGATGTGCTAAGGATATATAGTAAAAGTTGTACTCCTATGTAATGAATTATGGTATTTATTTTTATTCATTAATAAAATAAATGATTTCAATTTTAACGAGAATCTGTGTGAGCACTGTTTTAATCGACAATCGAGTCGCCTAAAAGATCCATTTTCTTTAGCATCTTCTTAGTTTTCAAATGATTTCTATTGGCTTTTTTTGGTACTCATTTTCACACATCTCGATCCTTGGTTTAAGTCATTCGAGTATTCAAATGTGTTTTATGCATTTGAAAGTCCTTGTTTTTAATCCCGGATAAACCCATTTTGCCGTTTGGGACACCTGAAAATACTCCAGAAAAAGTTACAAAAAAATGTTCCCGAAGCCCACTTGGCCGAACAGACCATATGGCCATGTCATACATGGCCAGATCGGCCCTATGGAGAATGTCCAACCTGTTGTTATCCTTTCGTGGTTTTCTAAAAGGTGGGAGATATCCTGATTTGTTAGCCCAAGAGCTTTTTAATTTGATTTTGATGATTTTCATAATTCATTTTCTAAGAATAAATGTCTTTAAATGGATAATATTTCGTATTTTCAAAATGAAAGTGTTAACACATTTTGAACAATTAAAATTGACACCTTAGCCAAAAAGAAATGACTTTTATC
>JAUMHN010010258.1:0-28439 GCA_032360265.1 Heliamphora ciliata | reverse complement strand
TTCGACGTGTAATATATCGTTGAAATCGTCTCGACAAAATCTACACACCGGTATAAATAAACAGTGGTTTCGAAAAAATTTCTTTCTTTTCGGGCAGATCTGAATTTTTGGATAAAAAATCTCTCCAAATGCTTTGATACCAGTTGTTAAGTGTTGGAGAGGTTCATAAAAATTAAGTACACTCACACAAACACAAGAAATACCAAGAATTACGTGGTTCGGCTAAGTTTAGCCTACGTCCACAGAACGAGAGGAATTTTACTAGCTCAAAATAAGAAAATTACAAAACTCTCAGCTCACAACCTCTTTTTGAGGGATCTCATTGATTTCACTCTTCTATGTTCACTCACCCTGATCAAATACACACACACACACAACATTTATAGAAGAGGAGAGGGAGACAAGAGAATCAAGATTTGTTGCCAAATCTGGACAAATCAAAGAGAAATCTCGGCGTCAAAATTTGCAGCTGTTTGTCTGGACTTTTGTTCATTCTTCATTTATTGCTTCCGTCGTCTTCTTCTTTTTAATTTCTTCTGTATTTCTGCTTGATTGTTTCACATGGGTTATCCACACATGGAAACTGTTCTAATATTAAATAATAAAAACTCTTATTAGTTTTTGTCTTTGAACATCGGCTTGCGAGGAGAGGGTTGTACTCATTTTTTTATAACTAAATAAGATTCAATAGAAGGGCATTAAGTGAATGTCCACTCTTTTAAGAGAGGGCAAAACCGCTATGAAAAATTGCTCTCATGAAAGAAAGAGGTAAATTACAAAAATTCCTACGAAAGAAACATCCCAGGAGCGAAATTCTGTAAGTTAACCATTTTGTTAGTTGAGGGTGCTCTACGCTCAAATAACTAACTCCTTATAATATAAAGAAGATTATTTTTCAATTTTTGTAATGACTCAATCTCATCAAAAGATATTAATATTACGTTCTAATCATAACATCTACATCAAACAAAGAGTGACTATAAGCCACGCTGCTCCTCCCACTCTCTTCTGATACTTCCCCCCTTTCAACCCGACAAAATACCAGTTACTTTCTTCAAAAATTCAATTCACTACAATGAGTGGCAAAATAAAACACCACAAACTCCTTAGTCGATTCACACTAAACAAGTAAGAAACATACTCTCCCTCTTTATACAAACAATGCCAATTAGTTAATGCATGCCTTTTTTCTAATTAGGTTATCAATAGTTAAAATCTTTTCACATGCAACAAACTAATTAATGAATGCCACCTTTGAATAAGCTCTAGCCCTTCTAACCCTTCTCCATGGGAATGATGTCCTACATAGCAGGCACCTAGAGAAAGATATAACTGAGCCCACCACTCCTCCACTCTGCTATATTCCTAAGAAAGTTAAAAGTTGGTTCGGCTTCTAGTCTTGCAAATTCTTCTTCAGCTCGATGTCACTTGAAGCATAATCTACAATTTAAGCCCATCTATTGGTAGCCAAAGTAAAAATAGCAAGAGAAAAATTCTAAAAAGGGTCACATCACTATATCAGGCATTAGAGCAAAAACTAGGTCTTTCCCAACTCCTAGCCTAAAAAAAGATTTGCTAGAGAAGACATCACAAACTTTATTAATACCCTTTCGCAAGCCTCCGCTATAAAATAAAGGCACATTTGGAATGCCTCAATCCGCTCTCAAGGTATCATACTTGCCCATTTGACCCTCTTCCAAAAACTATCCATCTCCAAAGAAAATATCTACAACTAGTTCCATGAGAGAGATATATTTAAGGTAACCAACCTCTTGATACTAAGCTATGACTGTATGGTATCTAAAGCTATTACTGATCATTCCTATAAAAGCTTCTCTACAACTTCTATTACTTCTTGGTTACGGAGCCCAGAGTAGTGTGAAGTGATAGAGAGTATGTCAAAAGACCAGGTAAAGTGCCCTCGAGTTGGGTGAGAGAAATTTCCACTTCAAGAGGTAAAAGAGGAATTCCCACTTCACTGATCACGACCTTTCTCAATATCTAGCTTGTAGATAACTCTAGGGACCTCACTTCTAATTCTGGAGTCAACACACTTATTTGCCATCAGTACAACATCAAGCATGCCGACCTCCCATGAAAAAGAATTATGCGAATCAAAATGTCCAAGATTTGTGCTTAAGACCTTATTTAAAAGCTTATAAGTCATGCCCATCAAATAATAGTTCTGAAGTCCTCGATATACTCATTTTTTCTAATTACGTAAGGAGCATCTTAGGTCCCGATCGTACCCTATGTATATGCCCTTCAATTCTCTTAACAGTTAGGGTTTCGATATTTTTAGGATATCAAAATGGAGAGGTAGTCGAGATAGAGAGTTTGGAGTTATCACACCCTCTCTTATGGGATATGAAAAATGAAAAAGCTAATATAACTTAAAGCGGTCAAGAAGGGTATACGAGCCAAAATCGAAATAATTCATTTATAAATACAAGGGTACTTGTACAAATAAGGGATGTGCCATCCCATACATCCAAACCAGAATTGGACTTCGACCTCTAGTCTTTGGCAAACATTAAACAAAAGCCTCATAATTCTTGACATTATACTAAGAGAGTAAAACAAGGTAGCATTTGACTTCGAGCTCTAATTTTTGCCACTATCTACAATCACAAAGGTTACAGTAGAGTGCACTTAATATTATAATGAATAAGATGAAAAACAATCACTCCATTTAAGAATATTAAAAACATCATGCTTTTCACAAGAGACGTAAAAATACCGCGTTTGCTTATCAGAAAATCTTACAAGTTATAAAGAACTTTCTTAATCTTTGCAAAAGTATCACTTAAGCTCAACAGCCACAAATTATTGAATTCATTTTCTCATACTTAAAAGTAAAATTTCTGGCATAACAACCACAATTCAAAATATACGTATTCTTCACAACTCATACCCAATAGTGTCCAAGTAGTCGTCAACCTCACGACCGGGAGTTTCGACGGTACCGTAATCTCAATTTTCAACGCACAGATAGCAACGTATTGGAACGAGAGCCACTCTCCATCAAGCATGGGTAGTACGTGTTATAATTCGGGACTCAGCCCAAAAGGGCCTTTAAAGGCCAAAACCCTTGCTTAATGGGAAGCCTCACTTTTAGGGACAAATATAAAATTCATAATTGGGTAACCCCCCTAATGGAATATAAAAGTTCAGAAACCCTTATAAATTGGCACTTTGGAACAGCATATTATAGCATTGATAACATTATCAAGATCCTTCATTCACAAACACATGCTTTTCAAAAGATACATATAGCATATATAAAAATATCATGGCAATTAAATATAAAAAGATCATGCAATCACAAGTTTACATGGTTCGAAACATAAATATTAAAGAAATTTTTAAAGAATAATTTATACATCCTAGTTCAACGCAATACTAAGCACTCTCACCTTATTTTAAGCGTAACAAAATTACTTTTTCATCCACGATTTCAACTTTTTAAACTTTAGGTGACAAGACTCCAGTGCCTAGTAAGAAATTAAACCTACACGTATGTGTAGCATACTAATCCTTTCAAATTGTAATTACATATTTTAAAATTTTCTATTATTAAATTTATTCATTTATTCATGATTTAAAAGTTTCCAAAATTTAAATAATAATAAAACTTAGCTAAAATTCTATTTTCATAATTTTTTCTTAATTTAGATACTTAGTTCCTTTAGTTAATTAGAACCAATTCTTTAAGGGCCTGTTTGGGATAGCTTTTAAGCTTGGCTTTTAAGAGATTTAGTTTTTTTTTGAAAAAAAGAGGAATAAAAAAAGTGAGCGTGTTACAGATAATTTGAAAAAGTAGATGTTAGAAGAAAAAAGAGAAAAAAAAAAGATTTGATTTTTTTTGAGTTGTCTTGAAAGCCGTGCAAAGACGAAATCCTAAGCAAACCAGCTTAAAGTTGTGTTTTTTTAGAAAAAATTGGCTTTTTTTGTTGATCCCAAACGCGGGCTAAATTTAAGTTGCAAGTTCCCAAATTTAGATAAAAATACTGAGTTTAGCAAAATTCTATATTTCAGTTAAATTAATCTATTTTTATAAATTTTTAAATTTCTAAATTTTATTTTTAATTTACTGCATTTAAAACTTTATCTTTTATATATAAAATTTTTTATCTTAATGTTAAAAATGTTAATCCTAAAACAATTATCTTAAACGTTTAGAAAAATTGAAAACAATAATAGGCCATGCATGCACGCAGGGAAGAAAAGGGGAGGAGAGAGTTCGATTTTTCCGTCCAACTTTGGACTTACCGTACGGACAATCCAGACTTTGATCTTGATGGCTGTTGGCGGCTATGCGGAGGTGGTCCTGCGATGGTTTTATACATGGTTTTGGCGGCAGAAATGGTAGATCGTGGTGGCAGCTATGGGTTGCCGAAAGTGGATCGGTGAAACCATTTTCTAAAATCTTTGGAAAGAAAAACGGAGGTGCGTGGTTGTGTATAATGGTTTCGGCAGATGTAGTAGTTCTGTGGTGGTGCTGGTGGTGTTCTCGGTAGTTGAGGAGGTGGTGGGTGGCGGTGGTGTGGTGCTTTGTGGTGGAGGTGGCGTCGGGTGGTGATGGTGTTGGTTCGGTGGTTTGAGCGGTGGTGGTTTTGGTGGTTGGAGGTGGATGATGGTGGATTAGTGGTGGTTGGTGGTGGTCTCTGGTGGGTGATGGTGAGGTTCGGTGGTGTTGGTGGTTGTTTGGTGGTTGGTTTGGTGAGAGAGGGAGGGGAGGGGAGAGAAACCATAAGGGAGAGGGAGAGGGAGAGGGCGAGAGGGAGCGGTGTGGAGTGGTGGTGTGTATGGTGATGGTTGGTGTGTGTGTGTGTGTGTGTGTGTGTGAGAGAGAGAGAGAGAGAGAGAGAGAGAGAGAGATATGATGGTCCCGACGGCGGTGGCGACTAGGGTCGATTGTGGGGCGGTGATGGCGGTTGGTACTTGGCGGCTTAGTCGTGGTCTTTTGGTTTGGTAATGGTGGTGGCGTCCACCCAAGCTTCTTCTCCTTTGCTTCTATTGTTTCTTCTTTTGATAGTTTCTTCTTAGGAAACTTTCATCTCCTTCAGAGATTTTCTTCTTCTCAGCTTCCAATTCTTTTCATTCTCTTGTTCTTTCAATTGTTGTAGTATCAGATGGGAGATTAGGCAGTATTTGTAGGCATATTGAGCAACAGCTGGCCACTTTACGTGTCAACTTGCATGTGTATGAGTTGCCAAGTGGCATTTTTGTGGCATTTTTTTGTATTTTCTACTACGTGATTTTTTTCGATGTAAAATTTTAGTTTTAATTTTTTTTTAAAATTTTGGTACATACTTTTAATGTTATTTTATAAATTATCGTGTAGACGGTATCTTTAAGAAAATTCTCAAATTATGTTTTATAGTTACTTCGGAATTTACAATTATTGGTAGTTTATAAAAAAATATTTTTGAGCTCCGATTTCAAAATTTATTATAAGGTTTTGTGAGGAATTTTGTTTCAAGTTTCTCTTCTAATTAATTATTATTTATTTATTTTTATAATTAGCTACTAGATATTATACTACTAGGATAAATCGTTCTGAAACCATTCTGAATTTTGGCTGGAGAAGCTTAATCGGCTGAGTCGGCTTTTCTAAAAAAACTAAATTTGAAATGTACTTAATTTCTATTGGTTTCTAAGATATGAATTATTACAATCTATCCCCTTTAAAAAAAAATTTCTTTTTTTCTTTGTTCTTCTCTTCTTGCTCTCACTCTATGTTATACTTAGAATATTCTTGACTCAAGAACACTAGGGGTGGCCGGCCAAGGTGGTGGTGATGGTGTTTATATAGGAATTTTGATAGTGAAGGGCGGATCACTAGGTTGGAAGACGTGTAAGGGCTTGGTCCAACAGAAATGCATGAAAATGGGATTGATTTGACAACACAACTTGAGTGTGTGAGCAAGGGTGGTGGAGGGTGTTGCTGGCTATGGCTAAACTATAACGCCCCAAAACTTTAGGATCGTTAAGACATAAATAATTATAGATAAGGGTTATGCTAACACATCATTTACACAATTAAATATAAATTACTACATTCATAAGCAAAATGTTCCCTCGACGGTAGCCACATTTAATATCCATAAAGTCATCCAGCACAAATGTTTTTAAGAAAAAGAAAAACTTAAACTGTTACATGAAGCGAAAACGACTCAAAAATAGGTACAACTTGATTTAGTTCTTCTTAAACCGTCCCAAAGTCTTGTGGCTCTTGGTAATTGCCCTCTTGCTTGGCAAAGCCTCCATGATCTTGGAACTCTTCGTCACCATCTGTGGCATTACGTCATGAGCCAAAACCTCAAAAAAACTCTAAAAATTCTACTAATCTAACTCAATTCATAATCCAACTAAATAACATTTCACAATAGGTCTATCATATATGCAGTAAAAAAAGGCATCTTATATAGTTAAATATTCAGGGAACAAGATGATGTTAAATGTTATGCAAGTGAATCCAAAGAGTAGACTTCATTGAACAAATTGAACACTTAAGCCATCAATCGAGCCTCGTTGTGAATGACAGCTGCATCGTCGGGCTTCGTGCCATAACTATTTTATTCTATCACAACGGTGTGGGGTCCAAGTCGAATTAGGCTAATCTAAAGTACCCACCTTATGATCCTTGATGCCTTTTCCAGTGTCAACCCAAAGTTTGAGAATTGGGAAATCAAAGAAATAGACTTCATTGGATAAATTAAACACTAAAGCCATCAATTTAGTCTCGTTGTGAATGATAACCGCATCGCCAGGTTTCATGTCACAGCTGTTTTGTTCAATCACAACAGCGTGGGGTCCAGGCCAAATTAGGATAATATGAAGTACCCACTTTAAGATTCTTTGCGACGTCCTAGCTCCCGTGTAAGTTAAGACATACATAAGAGTATAATAAGGGTTATACTAACGTTTCATTCGTAGATATTCATTGACTATTACATCAAATATTCTTTCCGGTAATCTCGCAAAAGATAGATATTACTGTCATTCAAAGTGTGATTACAAAAGATATAATAAACATCTTGAGATGATAAACAAAAATTAAGAAAAAAGACTGCTTCCATCCACTAAGCTTCGCCTAAGTCATCATGCTCTTGGTACTTACTCTGCTCGGTAGGTTCCTCCTCGTAAAGTAGATTCTCTTCTTCACCTATGGCATAACGCCATGAGCCGAATCCCAGGGAAAAAAAAACTCTAAACCCTTATAGTCTAACTCAAGGCACAAACTCACCAAACACATTTCTTGAAACACTATTTGCATTTATATATCAATAGATAGAAGAATTAAAAGTGAATAAAACCAATTTACACAAGCATGGTAAGTAGGTAAACATAAAATATGTCAAGCATGCATGAGATGTGATGTGAGAAATACTATGCATATGCCTAACCCGACCGTACTCCACAAACCAACCAACCAACCAACAGAATTCCACGCCGAGAATTCGAGAGTAGAATTCATTAAACAAATTAAATACTAAAGCCATCACGATACTCCCCGTTGTGAATAATAACCTCATCGTCCAGTTACATACAACAACTGTTTTATTCAACCACTACGGCGTGGGGTCCAGTACCACTTTGGGATTTATTGTCGTTGCCCGTAGGGACTTATTGCCATTGCCTAGAGACTTATTGTTATTGCCCGTATGGACTTATGATGGTGTCACCTACATTAAGAAGTGTGATGCCTTCGCCAATGTCAAACCAAAGTTTAAGGTACAGATATCAGGAAAAAGCTAGAGATGAACCCATGGTGTCCACAAGGGGCTTTCCATCCAAAAAATATAATCAATAACCATTTTACAAACTGGCACACCAGGGACACTTTAGACCAAGAAAACCACGAGTGACTGACTCCAAAACACCCCCAAATAACCATGATAAATGCACTATATCAAAAGTACAAAAGATGACCCCCAAGATTCCTCAAGTGCAATGTGACAATGCTCATGGTACAACAATTCATAGCATAACGTACAACTATGCATATCATGAAGTACAACTAAGCATAGCATGGAGTACAACTAAACATAGCATGATCTCTACTATGTGTCAAGAGTTATGTCAACTGTAATATCTTACTATAATATCATTGTAATTATTGATTTAGGAAGATTGATGGAGATTGATTGATAGGAGTGATTATAGGCTGATTTAAAGAGATTGATTGTATTGTAATTATGGTACAAAGTAATTGTAGGCTGATTAATGGAGATTGATTAATAGAAGTAATTATAGGCTGATTTAGGGAGATTAATTGTCTTGTAATTATGGTACAAAGTGATTGTAGGCTGATTGAGAGATATAGGAGTGATTGTAGGTTAAAATTATGAAAATACTTTTCTATTTAATGAGAAAAGATCCTCCGTTGAGAGGTATTTAGACCATTTGATGGCACCCAAAGCAAACTATAGCTGCTATTGAATGATCGCTTGATTGCCCTGATCGGTAGGCTGGGCTGTATGGCTTTTTGGGGACAAATCCTTTATTGTTCCTTGATGGCTCTCCTTAGCTGGCAATTCCCTTTCTCTAATTCCAAATCCTTCTAGAGTCATTCTGATCGGTTTCTACCAATAGAGTAGCTCGAACTACTTGCATATAGGTCAAAGGCTATAGAAAAATGACCCTGGCTTGGATAGAGGGTTCTATGCCCCATTTGACCTTCTGAGCCTTTGATTCTTTGCCAGGCACGATGTAATGGCAAATCGACTCAACTCTTCGAAACGATTGAGACATACTGGGTCACTGACATAATCCCTTTCTTTAGTTCTTGGAACTCCCTTATCTGTCCTTGTTGAAAAGGAGTTGAAAAGTACTTCTCCAAAAAATAACTCCACGAATTAGTCCCAAGTCAGGGCTGCTACATCTCTTGTGTTATCTATCATGGACCACCAGTGGTCAGCTTTTCCTTTTAGAAGATGTGCCGTTAAGGCTATCGGATTAGCTTCAGTTTGTACACCAATGGTGTTGAACAGTTTCTTAATGGCTCTCAGCCACTCCTTAACAATCCTCGGCTCGGTTCCCCCTCTAAACGTAGGGGTTCGTTGTTTTTCTAGCTTCGATAGAAACCATGCTCTATCTTGAACCTGAGGGTGATTGATGCTGGTGGCAAGGTCGCATAAAACTTGGGCTAGTCTTGGCGCTTCAGCTTCATCCACGAGTTCGTTTGCTTGTCACTGATGATTAGGTCGTCTACCCGTCATTCTAAATAAAAGAGGGAAGGATGTTATGGTTTGTGGGTTATTTTAAATCCTTAATTATTTTTAGGTTTTAGGGTCTTGTGGAGTTAGGTTAAGGTTATTTTGATAAGCATTCACTTGTAAGGTAACTTATGGAGAATTTCATAACAAAACACTTGTATTTCATAACATTAATCTCGAGTACACATCCAGAAGAGAATACAAGTTCTTAAAACAACACAAAAGAAAAGGTGCAACACATAACACGAAAATGTCCAACTAGAACATGTAGGGATAGAACCAATGGAGTTTTCTCTCAAACTCCCACGTTGCCTCTTGAATTCCATAGCAACTCTACTGCACCTCCACGTGCCATTGTCTTGAGGGTCCCCTGCGGCCTCCGTCAGTTATAGTGATGAGAACTTTAATGTAAGTGTCTGGGTCGTCGAAGTCCAATTTGGGGTCACGTGGGTCCACTATCCCCCTCTCGTCTTCGGGTCATTAAGTCTGCAGCCATTTCGCACCAATCGAATCTCCTAATCTCTCACCAAATTCTCGTGGCACTCCTAAATGGTAGTTCGGCCTGTCGAGCTTTTCCAATATAGGTATAAGGCCCAAGAAGCGACGGAAAGTTTCGACCATCCTCCATGCGCACTTGATCTCTGGGTAGACCCTAGTGTAAACCAATTCCCCAACTCTGTAGTCTCGACGATATTTTTGATAACTGCGATATATTTCGGTGTTTGCAATCTCGTCCTCATCGGATTTTGGCAGAGGCGCTTCAGTTGGGTCGAATACAATGCTACTTTCTTCTTCCTCGTCATCTTCCTCCTCGTTACCTTCATTCGCCTCTTCTTGCCATTCTTTCGGGAAAATCCAGGCTAAATGTATGGTGTCGGTAGGTTCGTCATCCACGATAGGTACTTTCTCGAGACCTAGGTCTTCTGGGTCAGACACTGGTCATGCTTCTTCCTCTGGTTTTGAGTCGGATGACATCCTAAGAAAGAGAGAAGGTTAGGAGACTTAAGGTAAAGATTTTTAAGTTGGTAGCATTATAGGTGTTAAGTTAAGTAATATAGACACTCTATAGAACTTTTACGCTACAGAACTCGTGGTTTCCCGTAACTCAAGGCGTAAAGGTTCACTAAACCTAGGCTCTGATATCAAACTGTAACACCTTGACTTTCGGGCACATTAAGACATACATATGGATACAATAGGGGTTATACTGACGCATTCATTCATAGCTAATCATTAACTATGATGTTCACGAGCATCGAATTTTCCCAGTACATCTACAAAGCTGATATTATAGTCATCCATTACATGATTACAATTGAGAAGAAAGGGAGTATCTTGAAGCAACAACAAAAAAAGTAACAAAAGGTGCTTCTATATTCACTATGCCTCCCTATGGTCCTCGAATTTTGAATGTCCAACCTAAACTGCGAACTCTTCCTCGTAAGGCGATTCTTCATCTTCACCTATGTCATTATTGCCGTGAGCCGGAGTCTAGAAGAAAATTCTAAACCCTACTAATCTAAATCAACGCACAATTCAACCAAACACATTCCACATACTGTTACATTTGTATGTAACAGTATGAGGAAGAAGATTGATGGTAAATTAAATTAAATTATATTAATGTTGCATTCGAGTGGAGCATAAAAGATGTCAAATATTCAAAGATGTAATGTTAATGGATGCAATGCATATGACCTACCCGACCATGGACCAAAACTAACTGAGGAATTGACGCCGGGAATTCCAAAGGGGGTAGACTTTTGGTAATTGACACATTGGCCATCGTAGCGCCTCATTGTGAATAATAACCTCATTGCCCAGTTATATATTGTAGCCATTTTATTTAATTACAACAGTGTGGGGTTCGGGACCGGTGTAATTTCCTGCTATACCAAATGGGACCGTTGCAATACGGATGTACACCGATACAATACGACTGTACTGAATGCTCCCACCTTAAGATGTTTGATGCTTATGCCCTTGGTGTCAATCCGAAGTCTGAAGCATCGAAAAGCAAGAGATATACCCATAGTGCCCATAGGGGTTTCAACCTAAAAATTTTGTTGTTTGTTTTTTTTTGGATAATTAATTGTAACATAAAAAAAATTACATGTTTACAAGGGGTATACCCCAAGTAATTACATCATCTACCAGTTAGGAGGGAACCTCCTAAAAAACAAAATAACATAAAATAAATGAACAAAAACCTAATAACAACAATAACAAAACACACCTAACCCTCGCTTGACAGCGGGGGAACTCCTAATAAGACAAATTTCATGCACAACGCACATGGATAGGAAAAAAACACCAAATTAAAAACATAGGATCAAAACTAATCAACAAACCAGACTACTGACACTCCTAATCCTTGCTGAAGATTGGCTTCTCGAAGGGGAAAATTTTGTTGTTACTTCACAAGGGAATTCATCCCAAAATAAATACACAAGCCGGCACACCATGGGACACTCTAGACCAAAAAACAACGGGTGATTGACTCTAACGACACCCTCAATAATCATAACAAAAGTACTATCCAAACGTGCAAGGGATGATCCACAAGAAGTCTCAAGTGTCACTTCTAATGCTCATGGTACATCTATTCAAAGCATAAGGTACAACTGTTCAAAGCATGCTTTCTATCATATGTTAAGAATTGATTTTTATTATAATGAGCATGTTATCATGTCATGTCATGGTTCACATAGATTCTAGCACAATAAACCATACAAATTAAGTATTCAACTTTAATTTAACCAAGGCATAAAGAATATGCTCACATACATTACCTAGCACCTTACCTTAAAATTTTAGCCATTAAATTATAATTTGAAGCAAACATTTAGGGCATCTAGACTTTGAATTAGGTTTTGATTTTTTAGTTACAATACAGTTTAAAATATTCTTAACAAATCTTATGAAGAACACTTAAGCTAAAACTCATGACTTCTAGGTAATTTGGCTTTCACAAAATAAAATGCAACAACAGCTCTGCTAACAGAGGGCAACGTGTTTGGGGTATCTAAACAGCTTTTGATCTAATTTTTGGATATATTTTAATTTGAGATGTTCTCTAAAACTCTTATGAAGAATGCTCAGTAAGGTTCTTAAGAAAAAAATATAAGAATTTGACCTTCTAAGAAAGTGTCTGATCAGCCTGTTTACAACTCAAAAATGAAGATTCTCAGCATTAAGAACATAGAGTTTAAAAATGCTTTGGAGGATCAAACAGAGACTAAATGACCTAATGTTTGGACATTATTTAGATTAAAATGTTCCTAACATATTTCATGTAGAACACTTTTTGAGTAGATCATTAAAAATATGGGTTTTAGGCCTTACAAAAATGTTGGACAGAGTGGGTTTTAAATCACTAAACGGTGATAGCAGTTTGTAGAGGTGTTCTGACAGACTAAACTTAAGGAAAAGGGCTAATTTTTGGTGGGTAGATAGATAAACATGATAGCTACAATTTTCGTGAATGGACCAAAGCTTAGTTCATACTTTATGATAAGGTTTTGACCTCTGAAATAGAGACTGATCCAAGATCAACGCGGTTTTGGTAGAAAAATTGTATCTCGCGATTTATGAGCTCAAAATAGTTCAAACCAATTTTATATGAAAGATAACTTAAAAATCTAAATTTGGACATGTGATTCAACCTTAGGAGATTTTTTTATATTTAGTTATGAGTTTTCAAACATAGGTCCAACAAATAGTATATTTTGAAACTCAAAACTAACTAGCTCTTTCACCTTCTAACCTTTTGCATGTCATGGATGTACTTATATTCTTTGCATGCATGATATAAAAACTTAAAAATCATAACTCCAACACCCAAAAATGTAAGTATTACCATGGATCTCAATAAAAACTACACGCGTAAGCATAAATATAAAAGGGAACATCAAACAGTCCCAAAAATTTAATTTTTGATGCCTCTGTTGGTTTGATTGGTTCTTGTTCTTGGTTTTAATTTGAGAATGGTGAGAGGGAGATTTGATATGAGTAAGAGAAGAGGAATACTAGAGTTTTCTTACCTTGTGGAGTTACTTCTTGGTGGTTGGATTCAAAGACTTAGCTTTAGTGCTCAAAGACCCTTCCTACTTCCTTCTAGCTTCTACTTCCCAACACTTAGAAAATTTTGGAGTAAAAATCTTGGTTAACCTCTCTCTCTCTCTCTCTCTCTCTCTAGTGTGCTGAAAATGGTGGAGGGGTGGTGGTTTTTGTAGAGGCTTGGAGTGGTGGAGGTGATGATAGTGGTGGAAGAGTGGTAGAGGAGTGTAAGACATGCACAAGATGATTAGTTGGAAGAGAGGTGGGTATGAGGTGGTGTAAGAAAAGGAGAAAAGGAGAAAAGGGGAGGGAAGGGGTTTCCCAACTCCAAAAATCTAATCTTAATTCTTTATTAAATTATTTTGGTATTTTGATGATATATTTATATTATATTGTTCAAGAAAAAGTGTTAAAAATTAACTTAATGTATGTTTTTGGTCTATTTTTCTATAAAAAATAATTATTTTGGTAACTTTATGATTCGTTTATTATTTTTATAATTTATTATTATTATGGCATCATTTGATTAATTATGTATTAGCATATAAGTTAAATTAAACTCTTTTGTGAAGATACGTCAATTTGGCTTTATATGATGATTTAGTGTACAAGAGTTTTAAAATGATTTGTCTTCCTTTTGTAAGACATATAATTTGATATTAGTATCATCACTATTTGTTTAGACATTTTTGCGTTTAATGATTCTTAATTTGTACATTTTTTTTCTTAATTTTGAGCACAAAATGCGAAAAGAGGCTTTTTGGAACAAACTACTAGATATGGCTGGTCATGCGATGCCCCGATTTTCGAGCATGTCGGGACATACGTAAGTATAAATAAAAGAATATTCTAGCTATTCATTCATAGATATGCATTATAATATTACATCATTGAAGTTCAACGCCAACCAAAGTATATATAAGGGTTTACAGCTTCACAAAGAAATTACAAAATTTACAATGAACGCTTGAAAACTGAACAAAAAAAAAATAAAAAGATGACATGAATCTTCATCTAAGCTTCATCGGGATCGGCCTGCTCAGGGAACTCACCCTGATTGTCGCATCATTCTTTGTAAGGGATTTCTTCATCAAGAACTTTCTACTCACCTGTGACACGAAGTCATGAGCCAAAGCCCAGAAGAAAATACTTCAAACTCTTCAACAAATCTAACGGCACAAAATTCACCACAACATATTTCATACAACATTTTGAGCATTTATAAATCAAGGAGGCAGACAAATTTAAAGCATACAACTTGGTAAGCCGATAAATGACTAATCATGCAAAAAACGTGATGATAAATGTGATGCGAATGCTCAACCTAACATACACCAAGATTAGAACATGAATTCTACGCCAGGAAATACAAGAGTAGATTTTATGGGCAGTTGATCACCAAAGCCATCATTATGCCTTGTTACGAATAGTAATCACGCCACTGGGTTTCATGCCACAATTATTTTACTTAATGGCAATGGCGTGGGGGCAGGCTACAGTCTCCTGACCAACTAAAAATTCATTAATCAATCAATGCACATAACTAGTTCAACCCACCTTAAGATCCGAGATACCTGCGTTGGTGTTAACCAAAAGTCTAAGTTACGAAAGTCAGAATGCTAATGACGAATCTATGGTACCCAACATATTTTTTGAGTAATTATGGTGCCCAACATTTTCCATCATAAACAATTTTCATACACTGTGGACATACCTAAGGTGTACAGAGGGACTATATCCCAAAACATTTCATTAAAACTGGCAGCAAGGGACGCTCTAGACTTAGAACCAAAGAAATGATAACTCTAATATTCCCAAACCCACAATGGTATGAACATATATAAGATGGACTCCAACATGTTATAAATGTAATGATGACAATGCCCAAAATGGTACAACATATAGCTCAAAATACAACTACTTATAACATGACATAACACAAAGCATGGCAATGTATCAACTAACGAACGTATCATAAGGTACAAAAGTTAAAGCATGGAGTACAACTTCCAAAGCATGGTTTTAATCTTTTGGCATGGTCGTTTTTCATCATATAGTTACGTTAAATTATTATTTATCTAATTTAAATCGAATAAAACATATAAATCATCGCACACAACATAAACACGCTTCACCATACACTTAACCAATTATTAGTCAACTTCTAATCACATATTTGTATACTATAGCAGCATTCTGAGACATTTAGATTTTGATTTAGGTCCTGATTTTTTGCCATATTATAGATAAAACTGTACTCTACAACTCTCATGTTGAACACTAAGACCCAATCTTAAGGCAACTAAGGGACTTAGCCCTCATAATTGAAAGTGGTTCAGCATTACACATAAATTCTCCTGAAAAAAAGGTATATGTTGGTCTCAATTTTGGGGTATCAAAACATGTTCTACTAAGCTCAATTTTGGATGTGTTCTAGTTAAAGATGTCCTCTACAAGTCGCATGAAGAGTGCTCATGGTAGTTCTTAAGAAACTATTGAAGAAATAACTTGATTTATAAAATGTGTTTAGGAGGCGTCAAACACTCAGCAGAGTTGGTTTTTAACATAGAGTTTAAAAATCATTTTGGGTATCATATAGAGGCTCTTGGGTCTAATTTTTGGACAATAACTAGATTACAATGTTCTTAACATTTTTTTAAGAAGACCACTTTTAAAGAAAAGCATTAAAAATAGAGGTTTTGAGTTTCACAATAATGTGTGGCAGAATGTTCTTTAAATCACTAAACATAAACAGAGAGTTATAGAGGTTATTTGACCATTCAAAACTCAGCATCTATGGCTCATTTATGGTGGGTGGCTAGATAAACATGTTGGCTACAATTTTCATGAAGATACCTAAGCTCAGTTCACGTTTGAAAATTGGGTTTTGGGCTCTGCAACATAGACTAGTATGAAAATGACATGTTTTAGTAGAAAGGCTATATCTCGGGTTCTATCCACTCATTCAGTTCAAACAAATTTTGGATGAAAGATAACATAAACACCTAGGTCTGGACATAAAGAACACACTCAGATAATATTTCTAGGTTTAGTTATGAGTTTTCGAAATCAGGACAGAGAGCTCAAAAATCTCAAATCTCAGGCATATTTATGTTCTAGTCACCTAGCACTTTGTATATCAAGTTTTGGTCCATTTTCTTTGCATGAATGGGTTATACACTTAAATATAAAAACTCTAGAACTCATAGAAGTCATGAAATTTAAAGATAGCAACACACAAACACCTAGCATTCCACAAAAATACTGAACAGTCCCAAATTTCTCACTATGACACCTTTTTGATTCCTGGTTTGGTTCTTATTCTTGGTTATATTTAAGAGATGGGTTGAGAGAAGTTTGAGGTGAGTTTGACCAAAGAGTTTTGAAGTATTTTCTGTCAAGCTTGTATACAAAAAATCATAGATTTTATTTTAATTTTAGTATTTAATTTTATTTTAGTAAAATTAATTTTTTCATTTTATGAGAATCTTAATAAGTAATGTATGCAATATCTTTATTTAATGTTATGCATAGTTGTCATTTATTCTGTACAGTATTTAATCTGGTGTGTAGAGTACGGCTTGCACATAGAAGACCAGATTATAGGTTCTTATAGAATATAAGTTATTGTCCACAGTTTAGATGAAATTAGACAAATCATCGGTACGACTGTAGCACAGAGTTTTAGTAAGCATATCTTAGTTATAGGGAACAAAAAATAGTATCGTCTATTATTTCGACTTACTATACTAGTACACTTTAGTTATATTGAACATGACCACATTTAGGTAATTAATTTTATACTGATTATATAAATTAATTCAACCCCAAGGTTATTATGAGAGTGGTTATGTTCTTATTCCTGAAATAATTATTATTTGCATATATTTAATACTCGTTGTTTTGATTCATTAGACGGTGCGACCTTATATGGATATATAGTCCTAGTAAGTTGGATAGCTGTATTAATTATATGGTGAATATTAATTATTGATAGAATTCACGTCTCGATTATTTGTGATTGACGATACCCCCTTAAGGAAGTTTATAAATTTTAACCGGGTCAAACTCTCCAGATGAATTTTATTATCTGACGGTCAAATAAGTTAAGTAGAAGGGTTTAAGAAATTTGAAAAATGCTGATTAAATTAAATTGTCAGTAATTAAATTTAATTGGCGGATATCGAAAATCTTAATGTGGGGATATGAGTTAAGCATTTAATAATAAGAGCTCAATGCAAATTTATCTTGAGATTATGGCTAAGAGTGCAATTATAGTTCTTTAGTTGTATGAATTGTAATTTAGTGTTTGATAAAAATTGTAAAAATCACTGCAAGGTTTTCATAATTATAGATACTGCTAAGAGGTTTGCATATTTGCAAAAATTACTAGATGGGTATCTGGGTTACACTAGAAATTTATGTCATAATTATTGCATAGGTTTCTACTGTAACCCTATAAATATAATAGTAGGCTAAATCAAATTCATAAGTTGCCTTTTAAGACTAAGGTTGTCTAGATTTTGCCGGTTTCAGTTCTCGAAGGTTGTAGCAATTATAGTTCTTTAGTTGTATGAATTGTAATTTAGTGTTTGATAAAAATTGTAAAAATCACTGCAAGGTTCTCATAATTATAGATACTGCTAAGAGATTTGCATATTTGCGAAAATTACTAGATGGGTATCTGGGTTACACTAGAAATTTATGTCATAATTATTGCATAGGTTTCTACTGTAACCCTATAAATATAATAGTAGGCTAAATCAAATTCATAAGTTGCCTTTTAAGACTAAGGTTGTCTAGATTTTGCCGGTTTCAGTTCTCGAAGGTTGTAGCCCACAGAATAGCATCGGGAATACAGTAGAAGGTCTGACCGGAGTTTCAACTCAAAAAATCAAAGTTCATAGTTGGAGATTCGACCAAAAGGTATTCATATGAATTAACTGCAGTAGCACGGGTTTTATTTTTGATCATTTGACATCAAAAAAATTTTATCTGGAGCCTGTTTCGGCGATTGCCAGTTCAGTTTTTATTTTTAAAAAAAGTCATTTACAAATCAATGATCTTGGGTATTTACCTCCAACAATTGGTATCAAAGCCGTTTTAATTATGTTTGCGATTAATCGAGAGACCGTGTAGATTTAGAACTGTGTTAACTTTGTTTTGCAAGCGTTTTAATCCCAATTTTATGATAATTATTTTATTCATGTTTGATTGAATGGTTGAATGATGATTGAAATTAATTTTTTAATCACGAGGGTTGATCGTGATAGTTTAAGCTTTTTTAGTTTGATTGTGAGCCTACGGGGCATAGATTTTTGATATAAAAGCTTTTATACATTTTTAAATATTATTTAGAATATTTAAAAACATGTTTAAATTTTCAAAAAGACGAAAAACAGGCGGCGGCACAACCGGTGGCACCAGCGGTGGTTTCGGGTGGTTCGGTCCACGGATTGCGGTAGTTTTTGCACAGTTTTAAAATAGGTTTGTTCAATAAGTTTTCTATGAATTTTGTACAGTAAAAACAACAGCAAAATAGGTTTGAAATTGTAGAAAAAAAGCGGCAAAAATAGCCCATGGGTGGCGACTTTGGCCGGCGGCTCGAAGCTCATTTTTAGCATGGTTTTGTGACTTTTTTGGGATGAGTTTTGAGTAATTTTTTAGGCACAAAATAGCTGTAAAATAGGCTGGAAAAATAGTTCAAAAAAATGGCAAAAACCTAAACTAAAAATAGTTGAAAAGCGGCGGCATGGGCGACGGCAATAGCCGGCTGTTCGGGCTGTTTCGTGACTCTGTTTCGAGGCGTTTTGGGATTATTTTTGAGGCATTTTTTGCGGCATCATATTACTGGATATTAGTGCTAAAATCAATAAAAAAATGAGAGCTAAAACAACCACGAAACAAGCTGAAACAAGTGGCACAACAGCAGCAACGGTGGGCGGTGCGATGCAGCGACTTTTCGGGCTTTTGATGGCTATTTTTGGGCTGTTTTTGAATCAGCAATTTTTTACAAAAATATAGTATATTTCGTTAGCTTTGTTTAAAAAAAAAGAGGGATGAAAATGGAGTTGGATGAGGTCGGAACGGCCTTGGGAAGTTGGTGGTGTAATGCTGTTGCGGGACTGCAACATTTCTTGTGTTTCGGTGCCCATCGAAGCCTGTTTTCTGGGCTACTTTTGACCAATTTTTTGATAGAAAAATAGAATATTTTATTAGCTATGTTCTAGAAAAAACAGAAACAAAAACAGAGCTCGGATGAGGCCGACAAAAACAGAGCTCGGATGAGGCCGGAACGGCCTTGGGATTTGGCGGCACAGGCTGGTGGCATGCTGGTGGTTTGGCAAGCAGTGGTGGCTGATGGTTCGGGGCCTTGGCGGCTGTTTTTCTAATGATAACTGATATGAGATGTGCTTTATATCTATAACACTGATTATCGAAGAATCCTGGAAGGATTCGAATGCCGATAAACAGTTTTCTGTAAGGATTGAAAGACTAGAAGCTTATCTGTTTGTAGGATATTGAAACTCTTTAAAAGTTTCATTTTGATCATAAAATTAGTATATACATATTTTGTATTTATATTCTTTTAAACTGCGTGGATGATGTATATCTGTTTTATATATTCTTGTTAATTTAATTAACTCAGAAAATTCAATTTTAATTAAAATTTTGTAAAGGAAAATAAAATAATTTTTTTAATTAAAAGTTTTTAATTAAATGAAATTTTTTTAGATATTTTATTTTTTACAAAATAACACATTTAAGATGATTTTTTTTATTAATTCGAATATCTTGAAAAAACATAAAAATTAATTTCAAATTTTGAGTTAATTAAATGAAAAAATATTTAATCTTAATAAATTATTATTTTCAAAAAATGTGTGATGTAAAAATAAAATAATTGAATACTTTTAATCACTACCTTAGCTGAAAAGCTAAAGAAAAAACTGTGCATTCATCATTAATTTTATTTATTACGCATTAAAACACAAAAAGATGATTTGGCAAATCTTTTGCATTGTGTACACGAAAAGATGTTTTAGAATCTTTCGGATCGTGTGATTTTTGAAAATAATAAATTTATTTTAATTAAATAAATTTTTATAATCCTCAAAAATATTTTAAAAATTTTAAGTGGGAGAAAAAATTTATTCACAGATAAATCTTGCAATCACCATCACCAGTTCGTAGGTGATGTAATTAATTCTGCGTGTTAGCAATAAGACCTTCCTTCCCATCAGACATGATTAATTGCGGTATCACCAGTACGAACCTCTTTTAGAAATAATTTTAGATAATTGTTAGTGTGGAATACTTCTCCATCTGAAGAGTTCATTACAAAGCAATTGATTTGTAATTAGATGGTGGTTAACACTTAGCTGTAAATAATAGTATCCACTCCATTTGAGTCATTACTATTATTTGTTGGACCGAAACTATGTCAGTTATTTAATTTTACTTGGCATGGTCTATTGACTACATAGTAAAATTAATAGAAATTGACCTATTTGGACAAATGATGAATAGTAGATGTCCTCCCATTGAGGCATGCTATTTACAGGATACGAGGCTGCTGGTGATTTTTTTTAAATGGTAGAAGGAACCAATTTTAAAATAAATTCAAAATTTTACTTATCATAATTAACTGTTATTTTTAGTTATGTAATTTTTAGAATTAAAATAGCATTTAATTTACTAGTTAATATACTTAAAAAAAATAAACTAACGGGATCGAATTTTGTTGACTGAAAATATAACTTGGATATAGCTTTAACTACCAAGGATATTCTTTTAATGCCAGAAAATGTGTTTGTTTATGAAAATGGTTCTTCCTCTAAACTAAAAGGCATGATGAAGAAAAATGTTCAAAAACAAGGGGACACGATTTCTGGGGTAGTTAGTGGGCCACAAACTGGTGTGAAAAAGTCGAAAAGCAGATGTTTTTACTGCAATCAGACACGGCACTGGAAAAAGTAATATCCAGTTTACCTCACCAAGTCGAACAATCAGGGTAAGTTCCATTCAGTGGTTGTGAAAACTTATTTAACGGTGTTATCTATCGATACCTGATGTGTAGATACGGGAGCCACTAATCATGTCTGTAATTCATTGCAGGGGTTTTAAAAAATCTAACAACTTAGTGATGGAAAGATTTACCTGCATATATGTAATAATACAGAAGTGACAGCCGTTGCAGTAGGAGATGCCACTCTCATTTTTAGTAAAGATCGAATTTTAATATTGAGAGATTATTTTTATGTGCCTTCCATTATAAGGAACTTTGTTTCTGTTTCTAGATTGGTTAAAGATGAATATTTAGTTTATTTTAATAACTCTGTGGTTATTAAGGATAATAAATAGGTTATTTGTTTTGGTACATTAGTGGATGATCTTTATGTTATTACTTCATTTTCTCTTATACTGCAACTGGCTGAATTGAATAACATATTTAATTTACGGTATAAGAGAAAGTTACTTTCTTTAATAAACCAAATGTTTCTTTGACACTTACGCTTGGGTCATATTAATCCAAAAATGATAAATAGACTGGTAGAAGATGGACCTTTGATTTAATTGGAAGTGGAGGCACTTCTCGATCAAAGGCTATAGAGCTAAAGAACTGTTGGAATTGATTCACTTTGATGTGTGTGTCCTATGACTATTCGGGTTAGAGGTGGTTTTAAGTATTTCGTCAGTTTTATTGACGACTACTCAAGAATTGGATACATTTATTTGATGCACCATAAGTCTGAATATTTTAAGAAATTTAAAAAATTCAAGGCAGAGGCAGAGAAGCGTTTGGATAAAAGTATCAAATCACTACGATTTGACCGTGGTGGAAAATACCTCTTTAGAGAGTCTAGAAATTACCTGTCGTCAGAGTGAATTATATCCCAGTTGACTGCACCGGCCACTCTGCAACAAAATGGTATAGCAGAAAAAAGGAATATGACTCTTATGGAGAAAATAAGGTCAATGATGAGTTATTTAAGATTACCTGATTCATTTTGGGGACTCGCATTAGAGACAGCGACTTTTATTCTGAATTTGGTGCCCTTCTAAGTCAATACCTTCTACTCCCACAGAATTGTGAAATGGGTGTAAGCCTAGTCTGAGATATATTCGAATTTGAGGGTGTCCAGCACATGTGCTGAAAGAGAATGCGGGTAAGTTAGAACCAAGGACATAAGTCTGTTTTTTTGTGCGGTATCTCATGAGAACGAATGGTGGTCTATTCTATAATCCTAAGGATCAGGAGTTCATTGTTAGCACTAATGCCTGATTCTTGGAAGATGATTATATTCTGGACCACATGTCCAAAAGTAAAATTGTTCTAAAAGAATTGAGAGAAAATACCAGTAGAACGAGAGAGGAACTACAAGTCACTGATATCTCATTACCTCGTCATAGTGGGAAGATTATCGAGACATGTATAAATCATGATCATGGTGCTACTATTAACATGCTTGACGTGCATGTGGGTAAATAGTGCATAGAGTTCAGATTCTACACAGCGTGTTACTGCTAGTACACAGACAGAGGTAGTGCCTCGTCGTAGCGAAAGGGTTGTTCATCAACCTGATTGGTATACATTTTTGGGAGAGTCTTTTGACAGGATCCCAGCAGAACTAGATACCGAACCCTGTAATTATAATGATGCACTTTAGGATAAAGATGCAGATCTTTAGCAAAAAGCTATGAATTCAGAGATGGAATCCATATATTTTAATCAGGTCTGAAAACTTGTAGAACCACCCGAAGGGATAAAATCCATTAGATGCAAGTGAATCTATAAGAGAAAAAGAAGAGTAGACGAGAATGTTGAAACTTTCAAAGCTAGATTTGTTATAAAAGGGTTCACTCAGAAAGAATGGATCGATTATGAGGAAACCTTTTCGCCGGTAGCCATCCTTAAGTTTATCTGGATTCTCTTATCCATTATTGCTTATTTCGATTACAAAATTTAAAAAATGAATGTCAAGACATCTTTTCTTAACAAAAGTCTTGACGAGCTATATGGTCCAACCAGACTGTTTCAAAGCAATGGACCAAGAGCACGTGTTGTGCAAGGTTAAGAGATCCATTTATGAACTTAAGTAAGCATTAAGATATTGGAATACTCGATTTGATCAAACTATAATGTCACGACCCATTTCTAAGAATAGCGTCCGTGACCGGCCAGTGGATTAAACCCATCCGAGGCCTCTTATTTAAACTTTTCTTTTTATGATTTATAGAAATAATCAACATTATTTTATTGATTTCACAAAAGCTAAGTTAAAACTTTTACAAGAATTTTCAGAGCTTACTGGTGCAGATATTAAAACATCATGTTCTTGAATACATCGAAAATATAAGATGACAAAAGAAGAAAGGAAAGAAATACGATGCATCCACTCCAGCTGATTTATTTAAGCATCACCTGAAAAATAATTTTAACAACGTCATTAGCAAAGCTAGTGTGAGTGCATAGATATCTGAGTTATTATTCGCTTTCCAATTTTAAAATGATGTTCGAATAAATAGTTTTGCCAGAAATTCGAAGAGCTACCCCACAGTGGAAAATGATCATTTCCTACTCACCTGGCCGTGACCCGCTACCCTATTACATCACATCGCTGGTATGTTTTATCGTCCCCCAGCGGCCGAGACGCCGTTTATACTATCATTCTTATCTTTATAACATCATATTTTCGTAATCATTTTCAGCAATAATTGTGGTGCACCTTAAAATCATTATAAAGCGACAATTGAAAACTCAATTAACTCAGATATCAGAAGACTCACCTAATTTTAAGGTTTGATTGGAAATTTCAAAATCTGAACAAAAAGAAGAACTAAACTTAGCATAATGTCAAATTCTTTTAAGGTCTAATAAAATATTTGAGCCTAAAAATGTTTGATCAAAGCTACATTTTCGTTACTTTTTAGATTTAATCTAAGAATAGTTTATTTAACTTTTAAAAATCAAATTAGAAAAATCAAACTAGCTTAAAATTAGAATTATTTAATTTTCATTATTTTTAGCTTTTCGTTTAAAATAATGAAAATTCAATAATTAACATATTATTTGTAGCTTTCTATTTTTAAACAATAACCAATAATTAACACATTATTTTTAACTTTCTGTTAGAAAAATTAATTTCTTTTTTTTTTATATCAGTTTAGTTTTAGCTTTTTAATTTTTAAAGCATAACACTTAACATTTGTACAACCAAACATGAAAACACATGCACCCGGTATACAATCACACACACGGGTTCAAAATTAAATTCACACACAGCAATATACAAACACACTACACACAGGGGCTCACACACGCACACTACACACACAGGGCTCACACACACATATACTCACACTCACACAGAACACACACACATATACTCACACTCACACAGAACACACACACACACTCACACAGCTCACAACGCACACACAGTATACACACACACACTCACACAGCACACAACGCACACACAGTAACCGCCGAACACAGCAAGCACACACACACACACACACACACCTATCCACTATACCCAATTTACAAACAGAAGAGATATATTACATGAGAGAGGGAGAGAGAGCAGAAAGAGAGAGACAGAGACAGCGCCGAGAGAGAGAAGGGAGAGAGAGACAGAACAGAGAGAGAGACAGAAAGGGGCAGAGAGACGGAGTGTAGCAGAGACCGGCGGCGGTTTCGGTGGTGAACGGCGGTGGATGTGCTGCGGCGGGAGGGTCGGTCGCGGTGGCGCACAGCTTCAGTTCGAAGTTTTGAGAGAAGCTGATAGCTTCTGTAGCGCCTCAGAGAATATATCTATGTATATATTATGTTGGAAGGCTCAGGGAATATATATATATATATATATATATATATATATATAGTATATATGGCTATATTCAGTCTCAATTGAGGTTTGTGCTTTGCGTGTGCCCAGAAATGCGAGTTTGCCGGGTATATATAGGCATATAGCGTGAGGGACGGGTGTCTCAACGCATGATACGATCTTCTTTTTGGCCGCCAAGTGTACGGTGGCACTAAATTTTATACATTATAAAATTTTTGATGTAAAATTTTTAATTTAAAAAAATATAAAATTTTAAGTATAAGTTTTTAATGTATTTTTATGAATTATCATATAGTTAAACTCTTTGTTAGGATTTTTTATTTATTTAATATTTTTTATCGCGGTTTATTGATTACTAATATTTTCAATAGCTGTAAAATTTTAGTCATAGAAAATTTTAAAAAATTTAAGATGAGTTTGTTATGTTATTTTATAATTTATCATGGCATCGAATTTTGTAAGAAAAAGTTCTAATTAATAATTGTTTCAATTCTTTATTAATAGATGCAAATTTTTTGATTTAAATTTCAAATTTTAACATGCGGTTTTAATAAATTATTCTAGGTCGATAATTAATTATTTATTCTTATTTAAAAAAAATTTCGGGTGTCACATAAAATGTCTAATAATTTTGACCAGAGTACAGATGAGTCTTGTGTGTACAAAAAGTATGAAGAAAGCGGAGTAATTTTTCTAGTACTTTATGCAGATGATATCTTACTCATCGAAAATGATGTGGGGGTATTATCTTCGATAAAAATATGGTTATCTGGGTAGTTCGATATGAAGGACTTATAAGAAGCTAGTCGCATACTCGGGATCAAGCTTTTGCGAGATCGAAAACAAAGGATATTGGACTTATCACAAGAAAAGTATGATATCCTTACTCGTTTTAGCATGCAGAATTTTAAAAAAAGATTTCTCCTTTTCATGCATGGAATCACTCTATCCAAGGATCAGTGTTCTAAGATACCTGATGAGATAGAGTAGATGAAGGTGGTTCCTTATGCTTTGGTAGTAGAAAGCCTAATGTATACTATACTTTGCACTAAACCTGACATCTACTTTGCCATTGCCATGATTAGCAGATATGAGTTTAACCAAGAGCAGGAGCATTGGAATGTGGTAAAAAAAATAATCAAGTAACTGAAAAGGACTAAGGATTATATGTTGGTTTACCAGGCAGACAGTCTAGCACTTTTAGGGTATATAGACTCAAAGTTTTAGTTAGACAAAGATTTTCGTAAGTGTACCTCAGAATATGTGTTTTCCTAGGAAAGTGGAGTTATAAGTTGAAAGAGTATCAAGCAGTTCTATATTGCTGATTCCACCATGGAGGCTGTGTACTTGGCAGCTCCTAAAGAAGCCAAGGAGATTGTTTGGCTCAGGAACTTTTTGTTGGATCTAGATGTCGTACCTTCAGTTTGATTGGCTATTATACTTTATTGTGATAATAGTGGAGCGATTGCAAACTCGAAGGAGTCAAGAATCCACAAGAAAAGAAAGTATATTGAGTGTAAGTATCACATGATACACGAAATTGTACAGAGGAGTGATGTTGTTGTGACCAAGATTGCATCAGTAGATAACCTTGCAAATTTTTTACAAAGAGCCTACCAATTAAGAATTTCGATAGTCATGTAAAGGGTATAGGAGTCAGATGCACTACATATTATTTTGAGTATAAGTGGGAGATTATCAGGATTGCATACTAAAAATCATAAATTTTATTTTAGTTTTAGTATTTAATTTTATTTTAATAAAATTAATTTTTATTTTATTTTATGAGAATCTTAATGAGTAATGTATACAATATCATTTCTTTAATATTATGCATGGTTGTGCTTTATTCAGTACAATATTTAATCTGGTGTGTAGAGTACGGCTTGCACACAGAAGACCAGATTATAGGTTCTTGCAGAATATAAGTTATTATTCACAGTTTAGATAGAATTGGACAAACTATCGGTATGACTGTAGCACAGAGTTTTAGTAGGTATGTCTTGGTTACGGAGAACAGATAATACCGTCGTCTATTATTCCGACTCGTTGTGTTAGTACACTTTGTGTGTATTGAATAGGACCACATTTGGGTAATTAATTTTATACTGATTATATAAATTAATTCACAACCCAAGTTTATTATGAAAGTGTTTATACTCTTAATCTTGAAATAATTATTATTTGTATATATTTAATACTCAATGTTTTGATTCATTAGAGGATACGATCTTATATGGGTTTATAGTCATGTTGAGTTGGATAGCGGTATTAATTATATGGTGAATATTATTATTGACGGAATTCACGTCTCGATTGTTTGGGATTGACGAAACCCCCTTAAGGAAGTTTATAAGTTTTGATCGGGTCAAACCCTGCAGGTGGATTTGATTATTTGGCGGTCAAAAAAGTTAAGCGGAAGGGTTTAAAAAATTTTAAAGATGCCGATTAAATTAAATTATCAATAATTAAATTTAATTGGCGGATATCAAGAATCATAACGTGGGGAGATGAGTTAAGTATTTAATAACAGGAGCTCAATGCAAATTGGTCTTGAGGTTATGGTTAAGAGTGCAATTACAGTTCTTTAGTAGTATAAACTGTAATTTAGTATTTTATGAAAATTGCAGAAACCGCTGTAAGGTTTTTATAATTTCAGAAACCGCTAAGAGGTTTGCATATTTGCAAAAACCGCTAGATGGGTATTTGTGTTAGACTAGAAGTCTATGTCACAATTACTCCACCGATCTCTACTATAGTCCTATAAATATACTTGTAGACTGAACCAAATTCACAAGTTGTCTTTCAAGACTAAGATTGTCCAGGTTCTGTTGATTTTAGTTATCAAAGGATCGTAACCCACACTATGTTTGGAAATTGCATCAGGAATATAATAGAAGGTCTGACCGGAGTTTCAATTCAAAAAATTAAAGTTTGTAGTTGGAGAATCGATCAAAAGGTATTCATCTGAATTGACTGTGGTGGCACATGTTTTATTTTTGATCGTTCGACATCAAAATTTTTTTACCTGTGCCTGTTTCGACTATTGCCCGTCCTGTTTTTATTTTTTGAAAAATCGTTTACAAATCAATGATCCTGACAGTTTGCCACAAACATTTTCTTACATTTGAAAGACTTGGTATGGTGGAATGTGGATAGGACTTGGCTTTAAGAGTACTTCCTAGCTTCCTTGGACTCCTTCTTCCTCTTTCTCCTTCTTTCTTCTTTCTTTCTCTCCCAAATTTTGAAGAACACTTGGAGCACTCAAATCTGGTCCCTCTCTCTCCTCTTTGCCAAGAACAAG
>JAUMHN010010247.1:0-10033 GCA_032360265.1 Heliamphora ciliata | reverse complement strand
CATGCGCCATTTTTTACGGTCACAGCGCCGGTTCTTATTTTTTCTTTCGCGTTCCAACAAGGGATGCAATGCAAATGCTCAACCTGACATTCATCCTTAATCATAACATGAATTCCATGTCGAGAGTTACCATAGTAGACTTTATGGGAGTTGATCACACAAGCCATCATTGCGCCTCGTTGCGAATAGTAAATGTATAGTCAAGTTTCATGACACAACTATTTTACTCAATGGCAACGGCGTAGAGTCCAAGCCACCCTAGGCCAACTAAATCCAATGATCAATCAGCATATAATAAATCGGTTTGTCCTACCTTAAGACTCGTACTGCCTTTGCCGGTGTCAACCCAAAGTTTAACCATCGAAACCAGAATACTAGCGACGAACCATAATACATCCCAAACAGTAATAAAACCGGCAACTAGGGACGCCCTAAACTCATAACCGAGAGAGAGAACAATTCCAACATATCCTAACCCACAATGATAGATACAGAATGGACTCTAACATGCCAGGATGTAAGTGTGAAAATGCCCATGGTGTACAACATGCATCTTGAGTACAACTATTTATTTCATGGCATTAAACTAAGCATGGCATAGTACATGGTACAACTCATTAATGCACTAAGTAAAAGCATATGAAACATAAGTTACAATTCTCAAGATATGGTTTAATTTTTATAGTATGAGTTTAAATCATGATATAATCACTCTAAACATTAATCATCCAATATACATCAATTAAAACATATACTTCAATTCCTACAATAAAGACATGTTCAACCACACACTTAACAAGTTAAAGGCAAACTTCCAAGTACCATTTTAAAAAGGACAGTAGTGTTTTGGGATATCTAGATTTGGAATTAAGTTCTAATTTTTTATCACCATTTAGATACAAATATTTTACCTACAACTTTTATATTTAACACTAAGGTCAAATCCTAAGGAAAATAGATGAATAAATTCATACAAGTGAAAATAGTTAAGCAATTTACAAAGAAAAGTATGAAAAATGTGCCTCAATTAGTCTCGATTTTGGGGTATTAAAATAAGTCATACAGATCTAATTTTTGAATATGTTCTAGCTTAATATTTCCTCTATAGGTCTCATGAATAGTTCTCAGGGTAGTTGTTTGAAACAAGTTAGAGAAATAAGCCATTTTGTAAAATAGGTTCAGTTAGTCATAAAATACACAGCAGAATCTGTTTTCAACAAAGGGTTTAAAAATAGTTTGGGGATCATCGAGGGGTTGTTGGGTCTAATATTTGGAGAGCAACTAGATAAATATATTACCTACACTTTTCATGAAAATCACGTTTGGATTAGGTCACTAAAGATATGGGTTTTGGATTGCACGAAAACATGTGACAAAAGGTTCTGTTACTCACTGAATCATAACAGTGACTTTCAGAAGTGATTTGACCTACCAAATCTCAATATTTTGGGCTCGTTTTAAGTGGATAGCTAGATGTACATGTTATTTACAACGTTTATGTTTTGACCTTAGCTTAGATCCCGTTTTAAAATAGAGTTTTTAGGTATACAATACGTACTGATATGAAACTGACACACTTTGGCAAAAATTCTGTATCTCGAGACCTACTCACTCAAATTAGTTCAAACAAATTTTACATGAAAGAAAACATCGAAATCTAGTTATGGATATAAAGAACACACATGTATCATTTTTCTATATTTATTTATGATTTTTTAAAAATCTGAGCAGAGAGATTAAAATGCTCAAAATTCAAGCCTATAAGTGTTCTAGCCACCCAGCTCATGGTATGTCAACATTTGGTATTTTTGTTTTCATGCATGTGTTTTAGACTTAAATACCAATGTTCCAGAACTCATGCAAGTCATCAAACTCAAGAATAACAACATACAACCATATCTCATAATGTACAAAACATGAACATCCTATATTTCATCTCTATAACGTCTTTTTAGTTCATTCTTGGTTCTTGATCTTGAATGTGTGTTAAAAGATAAGTTAAGAGAGACTTTGTGTGATATTGAACAGAGAGTTTAGACGTTTTACTTACTTGTTTTAATGCTCTAATGGTGGAAGGATGATAGGACTTGGCTTTAAGATACACTTCATTGATCCTTCTAAGCTCTTTCTTCCTTCTTCTTCCCTCATTTCTTTCTCAAACTTGTATGACTTCTCAAGAATTATGAAGGTCTAGTCTTCCACCCCACTTGGCCGAAAATGTGTAAAGGAGAAATGGATGTTTGGCCTTGTATTTATAGGAAAAAAGAGTTGTGGGTTTAATAATTAAGGTGCAAGTCATTTTATAAAATTTTAATTCATGATTGGTTACATGGCAATGTGGGGTCTTTTTGAGACTTATATTTTCAAATTTTTGCAGCAAGGGTTTCGGCTATGACACGTTTGGGGAAGAAAATTTTTGATTTTACATTAATTTGGGGTTTAAACTAGGTATTGGTTCCATATTGTACAAGAAAACGCTTTAAAAATTAATTTGATGTATCTTTTTGGTGTTCCTACTTACTAAAATATGTTATTTTAGTAAGTATATAATTAATTTAGAATTCCCATGAATTATTATAATATTTATAGCAATTGATTAAATATGAGTAGACTTTTAAGTCAAATTAAGCTAGTTTGACAATTCGTGACTTTTTGACTTATTTAGCTTAAGTTTGAACTAGCTTTTTTTGTAAGTTTTTTGGCTTTTAGATTTTTTTATAGTAAAAAAATAGATGTAAAAATATATTTAAAAAAAAGCCAACTGAGGCAAAATAAATGGGCTGTTTAAGAGATTTTTAAGCAAAAAATCACCTAAAAAAACTAATCCAAACATAGGCTTATGTGTGTAAGAACTTTCATAATGATTTATTTACTTTTGTTAGCCTATATTATTATATCATTATGCATATTACTTGTTTGAATAATCTTAGGTCATAACAATGATGGATTTGTACATCTTTTTCTTATTTTGAGCTTAAAAATGTAAAAAGTGACTCTTTGGGCACAAATCTCAACGTGGCTGGCCACTAAAGAGCGTTGTTTTTTTTATTTTTATTGTTATTTTATCTTTTTCTACTTAGTAGTATTTAAATATTTGATTTAGAATGTTTATGTGTCAAATTTTAGGTTTTTAAGATTTTTTGATGTACTAAGGGTAAAATGGTCATTTTACCATAATTATAAAAAATTTAATTTTTTATTCTAATATTCCATATTATTTTCTTAAATTAGGATATTGGGAGTCTTATATGAGTATTAGGGTTTTTCTTTTTGAATATTAGGTTTTTTTAGGATTTTCGAATCGAATTAGGGTTTCGGGTTGAATTAGGGCTTCTAACATTTTAGCGACATAAAATTTCGTCGGCTAACCGTTGCTAATACTATGGTTTGAGTCGGATCGTTACAAATAGGCATTTGGTTCATTGCATTATAAGTTAAGCATAAATCTTTACTAGTCGCCGACATATAAAGGATGGGTCACAAAAAAATTTATGTGTGGGCTAACTAATGTAACCCTAGAAAGCTCAATTCTTTTCAAACCTCCTAAGTCTCCAAGAGAAAACCATATATATAGTTGTAGAATTATAAACTAGTTTTTTACAAAAAATTGCACTTTTGGCGGTCAAAATTAATGACCAAAAATCAAATTAGTCGCGAAAGCAAAGACTTTTGGCAACTAAAAAGTTTTTGGTCGTTGATTCATAAATATTTGACAACTAAAATGAGATTTGGTCACCACAAGTTTGGTGCCAATGCTATTTTTCTAGCGGGAAAGACTGAAAGAGCTTTAATTGGCAACTACAATTTCATCGCAGAATGTGTTCTTTGGCGACTAAAATTTGCATTAGTCACGAAAGGTATTATAAATATCTGGACACACTTTTGACGACTAAATAAGATAGTCGTAGAATGTTTTGTGAAGCGACTAAAATATTTTAGTTGCAAAAGAAATTAGAAATGTCTTCACTTGTAAGCTTTTGGCAATGAAATGAGGTAATCACAAGGAAAAAATCAGTGTCATTTTGTGTGTTAATAACACGCCCTAATTTTACTTCATTCTTTTAGTTAATAGGTACAAGCGGTTGAAATTTCACACCGAATCACACAATTTAAGTGGTTGGGCAATAATATATGTAGTGGGAGAGGGAAGGTTTTTTTTTTTCTCTTCTTTTTTAATTTTTCTAGTTTATTTATAGTTTTGTTTATATGAGTTTAGGAAATAATGGTGGAAAGAGATAATTTAGCAATTATTTGCGATATGTACAAAAGAGAAACATGTTTTTCTAAAAATTAGAATTTAGATTTTAGTATATTCGCATAATTCATTATATTCTTGTATGTATAAAGTATAAATTCTTTTAAAGCACGAGCACTTAAAAATAGTGTTGTACACATACTAGATATGAATACGATATCAATACAATAAAAAATATACGGAATACTTCAAAAAAGTATTGGATATGGTTTGAGTATGTAAAATAGGAACATTTTTCTATTTATTTCAAAAAATTAAAACTAAAAGTTAAAATTTTAAAAATAAAAATTAAAAGATATAAGTATACTTAATTTTAAGTTATAGGTATATTTTTTTTGAAAAAAAAAAAGAATTCAATTTTGATAATTTTTACTTATATATTTATATTTTAAATATTTTTATTTTAAAATTTTAAAATTTAAAATTTAAAATTTAATTAATAATTATGTCTTTTAAAAATAAAAAATGATGATGATATAAGTATAAATCTTATAATTGAAATTAAAATATACTTTATTTTAAATAATAAATATAAATTTTAGTATTGAATTATCTTTCTTAAATTAACAAAATCTAAAATAAATTATACATTATTTTAAATTATAAGCATAAGTTTTAGCATTAAAATCCTTTTGCTTAAATTAATAAAAAAGTTACTCAATCCATTGTATTAAAATTTAGCCATCAATCCATCATATTATAACTTAGCTATTAATTCCAAACGGAACGCAACAAGGATTTGGGAGTTTGGCGAATAAGATACGGATCTGTTGATATTCTGGGCGGCAGAAGGATTGTATGTCTCAACCCCAATTCCAAACCATCAGACCATCTCTCCATTTCTCATGTTCATCACTTTGTTTCTCTATCCCTTTGCTCCGCCGCTAGCTGTAAAGCAGTACCGTTGCTGCTCATCTGCTGTGCCTCCGCTTGCCTCTTAATGCCGCTTCTATTCGCCACCACATCTGTTCGCTGTCGCTGCTTCCATTTGCACTGTTGCTTGCTTGCCGTCGTTGCTCGCCGCCTTTACTCACCTCTCGCATCTCACAATCACTAAATTAGATTTTTATCACACTCTTTTATGTTGCTTTTTATTGTTGAACTCAAGACATTCTTGCTTCATTTTAAGTTCTTTTTTTTTTTTTAAATATTGGTAATCTTCATTCCATAGATTGTCTCTGTATTCTTAACTTTTGCATCTAAAGTTTCTCATTAAGGGACACGGTGAAATTTATATTTTCCTTAGTTAAGACTCGGTGCGTATGACATGTGCAATGGGATACATGGTTTACTTTTGGCTTCTTGTTGGTCTGAAAAGTGGAGTACCCCATTTTGTTGGCAATAAATGGCCGTCTAAGTTGTTTGCCTAATCAATTACATCTAACGAATTTCATTAGGGTTCAAGAGCTTTTCAAGATTAATTTCTTTAGTGTTGATATTTAGTAAGTCCCGATTGACTGGGACTTTTTACATAGGCCCCATTCGAATACTTTGAATAATAACTTGTTTAATTTTTTTATTAATTACTTTTTTTACTTTTATTTTTGGTTTATGGGAATAATAACTTATTTAATTATCTATTCTTTTACTTTTTATCTTATCTATTTAATTTTTAGTCTTATTTGATAGCAGTTAATTATGTAACCTTTATGTGGCCACTTTCTAGCGTGATGCCCCGATTGTTTGCAAAAGAAGCAAACTATCTCCCAATACTCAGAACGTCCCAATAAAGCAATAGATGGTGCAGGTGCCGAACGTGACTACTACTGGGTTTCCATAGAAAAAGAACTAGGACCTCCTAATTTTTGCTTCTTAAACTGGCCCCTCTGACTGCATGCTCGTGCCTCCCTATTGTGATTTATTCTCCTTGATCTTATGGCTTTCAACCATTACATTCTCAACTCTGATGGCGGCCTCCACTAGCTCTATATAAACCTGAATTCTTAGAGCTGCAATCCTGTCTTTGATGGAGGGTGGAAGACCCCATTTAAATTGCTTAGGGCACAACTCTTCTGTTGCCACCATCTCTGGTGCAAACCATGACAAACTCGCAAATCTGGCATCATACTAGACCATCGTCATGCTACCCTGAATGAGAGGAAGAAACTCCTCCCAGTAGGTGTCCCTCAAAGATCCTAAAAAAAATTCTTCAAAAAAACCCTAGTGAAAGCGGCCCATGTGTTTTCAACCGTCGTCTTTGCAAACTTCTGTTTGAAGCAAACTACCAAAATCATTAATTTAAATACAGTGTTTTTGATAAAAAAATACTGGATTGGTAATTTTCGAAACAGGCTCTAGTTTAAAATTTTTTAATGTCGAACAATAAAAATAAGACCCGTACTCTCAAAGTTAGAATCGGGATTATACCTTTCAAAATCTAATAGAATGATTTTGGTTACTGCAACAACCACGAGTTTGTAAACACCGAGCTAAAACTCTGATACAAGCCTTCTAATGTATTCCCATATGCGAGTCACGAACGTAGGGTGGATTACGATCTATCGTGATCTTAAACCTATTAATCTTGCCTCTTAGGATTTACGTGAAAATCCTAATTCACAAAGTATGGAATCAATAATAAGGTTAGCATAACCGCATATATATAAGGCTACAATAGGGAACTATAGAGTAAATATAACTAAGACTTCTAATATAATTATAAAAATTTGCATATCCCTGAGACAATTTTATAAAAATATAAATTACAATTCATACCACTAAAAAATCGTAATTGCACTCTCAGTTACATTTTCAAAATCGATTATTTGAGATCCTATTATTAAATGTTTAACTAGTCTCCCCACGTTAAGATTTTCAATACTCGCTAAAATTTAATTACTGATAATTTAATTTAATCAGTTTCTTTAAAATTTCTTAAACCCTTCTGCTTAACTTATTTGACGGTCGGATAATTAAATCCACATGTAGGGTTTGTCCCGATCAAAACTTATAAGCTTCCTTAAGGGGATATCGTCAATCCCGAACAATCAGGACGTGAATTTTGTCAATAATTAATATTCGCCATATATTTAATACTGCTATCCAACCCACCGGGAATATTGACCAGTAAAAGATCGCACATTCTAATGAATCAAAATAACGAATCTTAAATATAAGCAAATAATAATTATTTCGGGATTAAAAGTATAAACACTCATAATAACCTTGGAATGTGAATTAATTTATATAGTCAGTATAAAATTAATTACTTCAACATGGTCCTATTCAATATACACAAAGTGTATTAGCACAGCGAGTTAGAATGTCACGCCCCAAACTCCGGGTCACGTGAAACACCCAGAAACAACCAAACATACGCCCAACCCGAGAATATACTGTCACACCCCAACTACCAGGGTCACGCGAAAGCTCACCAAAAATCATTTGTGAAAATAAGATTTGCAGTTGGAAAACCATCAACTAAAAAATATACAACATTTGAATAAAAGATTCCCATAGTTCAGCTCTCATAAACAATAAACATGCAATTCATACATGAATAATTATATCGGCTCAAGGCGTACAAAACTCGTCTTCTGAAACAGGTATCACATGTAAAAGTACATGTCAAAATAGGAAGCTACTGCGAGTCCTCCATCACCTCAAGCATCTAGGTCAACTTCACGTGGTCACCTGAAAATGTTTTTACAGTAACATTCCACACCGTGAGCCGAAACCCAATAGAAAAAGACAATAAAGCTGTAAAGCAGGCTATGCAATCATATGGTGAAAGCTAACTCGACCACGAAAGCCAAAAATATTTTTCTCTAAAAAACCACAAGTTTTCCACCAAGCCAACACGGGCCTCAAAAATGGTTTTATCTCATAAAATTCACATTTTTATCTTTCAAATTATGCATATCATCCTAACAGATATCATGCCACAGTTAAGAGAAAGCTGTAATAAAACAGTAATCAGAAGACGATCTTTGTTCACCCGGATCATACAATCGGAATCAAAATATTATTTTCCCACTCGGAACACACAACCGAGAAAAATAAAACGGTAAAACAGTAATAAAAAATAGTGTTCCCTCGCGGAATGTACCATCGTGAAAAAGATGGATATGATCCTATGTACCGACTCTATAATCAGGGGACAAAGGTAGTAACTATAGATTCCTGCCCATTGTCCTAGTACTAAACCACTTAAGGCTTGCTAGATAATGAGAAGTTCTATACGAAGTACCATAATGAACCACTCAATTTACGGGTACGACCCCGAGGGAGCTGAGCACCCATCTGCCTCAATTTACAGGGACAAACCCGAAGGACCTGAGTACCTACTCTGCGCACGTTTCTGGACTTATACCGAGGGCAACTCGTGCCAAATACACGTCATCCCGGTACATCTAGATAATCATCCAAAAATCGAACCATAGCTCAACTACGAAAACATTTCACAAATATACATTATACATGTATATACAGATCTATCTATCAACATGGAGATCAACCAAAATATTTCTAAAAAGTTTTCCAGAAAAACAGTTATACAACACATGTATAAACACGAGATCCAATCCATGAACCATGGAGATTAAACAAAACATTTTCACAATATTTTTCCCCATTTCCAACAAAATGTTCAAAACATGAGACTCAACTCCGAGGGTTAGCTCCAAACCTCCAAAACATAAAAATGTTGAGATTTTTTACAAAATCGCCATTTTCCACCGTTTTCAAGAACACTATTTGAATACCCAACATCCACAAGTTCAATATCATGCAATAAACCAAGAAAAGTGTAAAACATGCTTTTTATCCGAAACAAGGATTAAACACAACACATGATATATAAGCATTTTAATCGGGAAAAAAGCATACAACTGAATGTAGCGTAACTGGACAACCGTCACTATCACGTCCCGACACCGGGGTCATGTGAAACACCCACAAACAAACTCCCAAAGAACATGAGACTTGATCAAAAGGGCTCACAAGGATGAAAAATAACCTTTTCCCAAACTTTCAGCTAAAAGCGGGTGAAAAACGGTTTGAAAATCTTGACACACCTTCACTCTTTTGGTCATAACTTTTTCTACAAAAATAATTTTAAGGTGAGAGAGGTGCCATTGAAAAGAAGACTTCCGGGGCTTCAATTTGAGTATAGAACGACCCAATTCTGAGTCTGAATGAGGGAGATAACATCAAAATAAAATGGCCCTACGGAGCTAGTCCGCTGGAGCGGACATCAGGCGCTCAAGCGAGCTACCACTCGAGAAGAATCCAGAAATTTTTGTTCTTGGTGTTCTAAGCCCCCAAACTCTCAAACACTCACTAAACATCATCTCAACCACAAATTAAAGCCTCCAAACACCTTTTTAACACCCTCGAAAATACCCAAACCCGAAACTACCACAGATCCTCGAAAGGAACATTTCAAAACCCGATTTCATCCAAACAAAATCAACACAAACGCCTTTTAAACGAAAACCTAGTTTAACGAAACATAAACTGTTGTCCGTGCATTTTTAATCGGTCAAAATACTTATAATTACACGTAGTACCCTTAAACAGCAGAAGAGTCTAGAATCCTACCTTGTTGAGCTAAAAGCTCGACGTCTCGATCCACGTGCAAAAACAAATTTTGCCGGAATCAAAATCTAACAGGATGGTTGCCTAGCCCTCGATGCCGATACCAAGAATCCGCAGTCTGATCGTCGAAAACCAAACCCCGTGCCCCCGAGAAGTTAGAGATAAGGCAGAGAGAAAAAGGAGGAAACTTAGGAGTTAAGTTTTGAAAATATCTTTTGAAAATATCTAACTCCAGATATT
>JAUMHN010010239.1:0-10034 GCA_032360265.1 Heliamphora ciliata | reverse complement strand
GAGCGAGAAGTTAGGGGTTTTCTGGGAAAAATCCAGTTCATCAGTCGGTTCATCACAAAGTTGACAACTACTTGTGAGCCGCTCTTTCGCTTGCTGAAGAAATGAGTCAAGTTCGAATGGGATCAAAAATGCCAAGACGCCTTTAATGCCGTACGATAGTACCTAGAAAATCTACTTGTTCTAGCTCCTCCTGAACCTGGCAGGCCACTAATTCTTTATTTGTCAGTGACTGACTCAGCTATGGGATGTATGCTGGCACAAGAAGGAGAAATTGGAATCGAAAAGGCTGTCTACTATTTAAGCAAGAAGATGACCGGGTCGAAAATGCGGTACACGCCACTGGAAAAGACTTGTTGGGCCTTGGTTTGGGCTTCCCGAAAATTAAGGCATTACATGCTGTCTTTCACAGTGAACATCATCTCTCGGATGGACCCATTGAAGTATCTGTTTGAAAAGCTGGCACTGATAGGAAGGCTAGCCCGATGGTTGCTGTTATTATCTGAGTTTGATCTCCAATATGTCACCCGGAAGTCAGTCAAAGGCAGAGTAGTGGCGAAATTTTTGGCCGATCAACCAATTGAAGGAGATGAAGATACAGAGTTCCAGTTTTCCGATGAACAACTGATGAAAGTCGGGGATGACAAGTGGACTCTATATTTTGATGGCGCATCCAATCAATATGGTTATGCAATAGGAGTCTTTCTTGTCACTCCCGACGAATCACATGTCCCGTTGTTTCTAAAACTCAATTTTGAAGTCACCAACAATTAGGCTGAGTATGAAGCGTGTTTAGCTAGATTGGTGGTAGCCTTAGAACTTGGGACAAGGAAGCTGGAAGTCATCAGAGACTCAGCACTGGTGGTTTCACAAGCGAGAGGAGAATGGAAGGTCCGGGACTTAACCTTGATTCTCTATCATTAAGAACTAGAAAAGTTGATACCGTACTTTGAATCAGTGATCTTCACCCATGTACCAAGACCACAGAATAAGTTCTCCGACGCACTAGCCACCCTAGCGTCCATGATAGACATACCACCCGGAGTTCGGATGAGACCTTTGATAATTGAGCAGAAGAGAAAGCCGTCATATGAGATGACAGCCGCTATTGAACAAAGCACAGACGAACTTCCATGGTATGTTGACATTCAGAACTTCGTAGAGAAGGGAGAATATCCAAAGTTTACCAGTAAAAAGGATAAAAGAGCAATATGACCACTATCCATGCAGTTCGTCATTTGCGGTGGAAGACTGTACAAACGAGGACATTCTGGGGTCAATAAGCTGTGCGTAAACACGGAAGAATGTCAAGAACTGAAGAAAAAAATACACGCAGGAGTCTATGGGCCACACATGAGCGAAAATATGTTAGCCAAGAAAATCCTACGACAGGGATACTTTTGGATGACAATGGAGACAGATTGTATCCAGTTTGTGAGGATGTGTCATAAGTGTCAGATTCATGCAAACCTTATGCACGTTCCCCCGTCTCAACTTTATAACCTGACATCACTATAGCCGTTCTCAGTATGGGGCATCGATGTGATTGGTAGAGTAACATCGAAAGCATCCAATGGACATGAGTTTATCTTGGTGGCCATTGATTATTTCACCAAGTGGGTGGAAGCGACCTCCTACTCGGTAATGAAAGCCTCCCATGTTGCTAAGTTTGTCAAGAAAAACATCATTTGCCGATACAGGGTCCCACACGAAATCATCTCGGATAACGGCTCACATTTCCAAGGAGAGGTTCTAGATCTTTTCGAGGATTACCGGATAGTGGCTCACAAGTCCTCGCTGTATCGACCGCAGACCAACGGGGTAGTCGAGGCAGCAAACAAGAATATCAAGAAAAATCTACAAAAGACAATCAACTCACACAAAGATTGGCCAGAACATCTTCCATTTGCACTCTTAGGATACCAAACGTCAATCCGAACTTCAACAGGAACAACACCATACTCTTTAGTGTACGGGATGGAAGCTGTTCTTCTCATTGAGGTGGAAATCCCTTCACTAAGAGTAGTGGTCGAGGCCAATATCTCAAAAGCAGAATTGTAGAGAAACCAGATGAAAGAGTAGCTCTTGTTTGATAAAAGTAGACTGCAAGCCCTATTTCATGTACAAGGTTATCAAAGGAGGATAGCTCGGGCATTCAATAAGAAGGTAAAGACTCAGGACCTCAGAGAAGGAGATTTGGCTCTCAAATAAATCAGAGCTCCCATCTTTGACCCGAGAGGCAAGTTTAAGCCAAACTGGTTCGGACCGTTTCTGATCAAAACTTTCATGACCGGTGGTGTAGTTATTATTATGGATTTGGATGGCAATGTGTTCTCCACTCCAGTTAATCTCGATCAGCTCGAAAAGTACTAACCTTGAGGTAAAAAAAAAAAGAAAATAAAAAGCTCTCTGGGTTGAAAATTGAAAAGGCAACTCAGGCAAAAGTTAGAGCAGCCTGCAAGGCTGAAAACTCGGAAGGGCGACCTTGGCAAAAATTAGGGCATCATAAAAGGAGAGTGTCAACACTCGAGCAAAAACCGGGCCCGAACTACGTTATGGCTTGATTCCATCTTTTTAGGATACGTAGGCAACCTCTTTTAAAGAAGTTCGGCCACATTTTTTGTCTTTAACCATTTTGAATCTGAGTAAGACCAATACAAATTAATTTTTGAATTTTGATAATAAAGTCATTAAAACTTTGGATAAATTTAAACCATCTTAGACATAAAATGGGAGTTTTCCATTAATTCGATCAGGATTACAAAGTTTCAAATAAAAGGAGGGGCACGCAAGTCCCAAACTCTACAAACAAAATAAGGAAAAACTATGAAATTTTCGAAACAAAGCAAGAGGCCGCAAGTTCTCCTTCTTTTTGCTGCTTGTTTTTCTTCTTCTTTATCTTTCTTCTCCCGATCCTGCATCAGCTATGTCTTGTATTCAGCAGAAAGATCAGAACACTACAACTCATGCATCTCCATCAATGAGCGAGATGGCCAGGCATCCTGATATGATGATAGAAACGAAGCCCATAGTATTGATGAGAATAGACGGCCTTGAATACGGGGGAAGATGACCTGATTGTGACCAAACTGCCGCATGATCCAATGGAGGTAATAAAAGGTAGTCTAACGCAGGTCGACCAGTAGAACCCCAAGATGATCCATAGTAGTCAAAGTCATGGCAAGAATCTGCCACCAAGAACACTGCCAAGTAATGTCTGGGCCAGTCAAAGAAGAAAGATACTGTCACCAAGATGACTCTGTATCACATATCTGATAACACGAGCGGTAAAGGAAAGCAGTGGCATTGTGCCTGTCAGTAAGAGGCTTCTATACGAGATTTACCTTCTCCATCAGCCAGATCTGTAGCAAGAGTTAAAACAATAAGAGAAAGGCTTTGCAGTATAACAAAGAATTTGATACAAAGGAAGATGTTACGCTCATCTGGAGAAGTAAATGGCTGCCAGCAAAGGTGGTGGTCTCGCCATGATGAACAGCATCCAAGGCCAGCAGTGTCTCCACCAGAACAAGAGGCACAAAGTCCTTCCCTGTCCACATTTGGCCAGCAATGTCAACCAGAGCACAACTAACTCGCCCATCAGGATGAACAAGGAGACACTGGGCGAGGAGGCAGAAGCAAAGTGCATAACGACGACGCAACTGAAAGTCGACATCGCTAAGGTCACCAGTAGGATGAAACCTCTCAATAAGCCACGGGATGTCAAGATAGTCGCCCGATGTCAGAAGAGAAACCTCCATCCTGGATAGGCCACAAAATTGCATCATCTGCAGCTGAACTGAGAGGAAGGGAGAAGGAACGACAACAGAACCCCGTGGAGTCAAGTCCAAAATGGCAGAAAACTCCTCCACAGTGGGGCAGAGCTCTTCGAGGCTAAACCGAAAGACGTGGGACTGTGGATCCCATAGTTGAACAGCGGCTTTTAACAATGGTTCGTCGAGCTTCACGGCCATAAGATGAAACAAAGAGTTGATCCCAAAGGAAGAAAAGTCCAGACGTTCAGTGTGGGAGAATGCCTCAATCCATGAAGAAAGTTGGATAGCCATTTGAGTGTAAGCAACAGAAAAGGGAGCCTCTAGGGCTGTATTTATAAGGCAGAAAAAGGGGAGAAACCAAAAATTTGGCGAAAGGCACACTCATTATTGCAGCTGCCACCTTCGAGTTGGCGACCGCCAACTGGAAAAAGCATAGTACAGTGACATCATCACTTTGACTAGGCGGCCGCCATATTGGAAATGGCAACCGTCATGTTAGAGGTGGCGACCGCTATGTAGAAGATGTTAAATGTGGCGGCCGCCAGGTTCAAATATGGTGGGTGTGTGTCATTATGTAGCTTCTGTGGCTTATGTTAAATTTTGACATTTGCGTTATACAGGACAGTTTGAGGCAACAAATAATAAAGAAGCATACGATAGAGGAATATAAAGCAGTAAAATGGCACGATTGCCCCAAAATGCATAAAAAAGTAGCAGAATATATTGAAGTATAACTGGGGCACGCAGGCCCGTAAATGTATCAAACTAGGGCACACAGGCCCATAAAAATAAAATGTATCAGAAAGGAGGCGGGACTCTCTCTCTCTCATTGATGTCTAGGGTAGACCCGGCGAGAGGAAGGACCAGCCTCATCCGAACTGATGTCATCAAAAAGCCTCTCCAAGTCATCGCCGTCACTACTAGAGGAAGAAGACACGACTCTGGATCGGCTCCGTGTAGACGAAACAGATCCTCTAGAGCGAGCACGGGAAGATGCACGAGATCTTTGGCCTCGAGCATGAGCTAGAACCAGAGTTGGAACAGGAGCAGGAGCAGGGGTGGAACAGCAGCAGCTACAGGAGGCTGTCGAAAGAGTCCAAAAAATAAGGAAACAGTATAAAGGAGAACAAAGAGATAAAAAAGACAAACACTCACCGGTCGAGGAACAAAAGGAACCCCAGCTGCACGCAGAGCAGCATCCTATTGGTAGACAAGGGTCCGCAGGCCGCTCAACACCAGCATGAGACGATCCAGCCAAACCTGATCCGTCTGTTGAGAAATAATACAGAACTGAGCAATCTACGAATAAAGAAGGACGAAAAGGAAATAGTGAGAAAAGAGTTAAACTTGGGCGTGCTCTGGCCAGAACTCCGGGGCTGGAGGAACTGGGATAGGAATATCGAAAGGATACCCATCTACGAAGGAAGATACGATCCAGGGTATCTCGACACTCCCAACCCTAGCCCCACCAGCCAGACCAGCATCAGCAGCAGCAGGACTAGCATCAGCAACTGTAGCAGTACTAGCACCAGCAGCCTCCGGTGCCGGGCCCCTCCTCCTGCCACCAGGGACAGCCGGGCCAGGACCTAAGGGACCCATCAAGTGTGCCCAGGCCCAGGTTGTGTAGTCCCCTTCCGCCACCAGTAGATCCGAAACTGGGGTACCTATAGTCTCCAACAGCAAGTCGATGCGGCCTATATGATCAGTCCGGCGCATGCAGGCTGGAGGAACCACCGGTATCTTAGAGTAATCAAGGCCGAGAAACTGACGGACCACTCGCTCGTCGAGATAATACTCCCTACCAAATGGGCCCTCCAGCAGGATTCGCCTAGAAGCGATATCCCTGCTGCACATCAGATCCGCGCCGGCCCGATCCTCCACTCCTCGCCAGACATCCCAGTGAACCTATAGTAATTCAAAGATTAGTGCAAGAAAAAAATAGTAAGCAGTAAATACAGTACAGTATGATGACTAGTGTACAGAATACAGTGATCAGTGTGCAGAATAAAAGTGTACAGTATAGAGAACAACGCAGAAAATAGTAAAAATGATACCTACTCGGGAGTCAGCCGGTCCAAGGAGACTCAGAAGCGGTCAATGTCCTTCTCTCCAGCCTTCTTTCCCTTTAGCCCTCTAGACCATCGGGCTGCTCGGGGAATAACCAGAGGGTCTGCTGCGGAGTTCACTAGGACATGAAGCCCGAGGAACTCGTAAGTCCACAACTACAAAGAGGAAGGTGTCAATCAGTAATAATGGATAACAAAAGAATGGAAATGAATGGAAAAATGCAGAAACTAAATCATAGCTCCCAGACCCTACAGTATCCCCCAATATTAAGCTCCTGGGGGAACCAGGTCAATGTCAGCATGAATCCGTAGAGGGTGGCAAGAGCAGCTCCTCTCCAGTCGAATGAAGCAACCCAGTCCAAATGAGCGAGGGAGCCAAGGTAATGCAGATAAATGGTATTCTCCTTGTTCGAAAATAAGGAGGTACCAAACATGTCAAAAAGCCCCGGGCAACCTACTCGAAGTGGCGAGGCTCAAAGTAGTGGAAGTGGCGGAAGCGCTCAAAGAACCAGGTGTATCAAACCTGGTCTCTATCTATCTGATTAGAAACGGCTCCGAGAAAATACAGCAGCGCATCAGCAGAGCGGCCGACGATTGGATCAAATGGGATGGGTGCTCCTCTGACCCGAATACCGGTAATCAGCACAAAGTCGAGAGGAGTTAGAGTAGCCTCGAAAGTAGTGAACTAAAAGCTATTGGTGGTATCCCACCACCGCTCGGCAAGGGCCGTGAGCCAAACCCGATCGTTGTTCATCCTACCCGAAAGGGGTGTGAAACTAGAAAAATCAGAAGCGTCAACGAACGCCCGGCTAGGAGCGGGTAGGGCATCATACCACTCTAATACCTCCCCAGAGGCAGAACCTCCGAAACCTCTAACATAATGACCAGCCTGAAAAGAGAAGACAAACAAAGAATATATAAAGAACAGATCGAATAAACGAAGTGCAAAAAAATATCTGGAAGCAAAACCCTAGGTTTGTGTGTATGTGACGACCCTTCGGTTCTCTCAAGCCTTGGTAAACCAGGCAAATCTCCCTAATCCTAGGTTCGTGTGTATGTGACGACCCTTCGGTTCTCTCAAAAGCCCTAGGTTCATGTGTAAGTGACGACCCTTCGGTTCTCTCAAGCCCTGGTAAACTAGGCAAATCTCCCTAACCCTAGGTTCGTGTGTATGTGACGACCCTTTGGTTCTCTCAAAAGCCATAGGAAAAGACTAGACACCCTAACCCTAGGTTCGTGTGTATGTGATGACCATTCGGTTCTCTCAAAAGCCTTAGAAAAGGACTAGGCACCCTAACCCTAGGTTCGTGTATATGTGACGACCATTCGGTTCTCTTAAAAGCCCTAGAAAAGACTAGGCACACGAACCCTAGGTTCGTGTGTATGTGATGACCCTTCGGTTCTTTCAAAAGTCCTAGAAAAAGACTAGGCACCCTAACTCTAGGTTCGTGTGTATATGACGATCATTTGGTTTTTGCATGCCCTAGTAAAAGATTTGGAACCCTAAGTCGTGGTACGCCAGGCAGAACTCTATCTTTTTGTGTTAAAATACAAAAAAAAAAAAAAAAAAAAAAAATGCAAAGAAAATCTCCTCTTTAATGTTGGTATTTTGCCCATTTTGCCCCAATTTTTTTTAATTTTTTAAAATTTTCTTAAAATTTTTAGAATTATCTTAAAATTGTTTCTCATTTTCTAGGATTTTCTTAAAATTTCTAAAATTATCTTAAAATTTTTTCTCAATTTTCTAGGATTTTTCTAAAAATTCTTTCAATTTTCTAGGATTTTTCTTAAAAAAATTCTTTCAATTTTCTAGCTTTTTTCTTAAAATTCTTTCAATTTTCTAGGATTTTTCTAAAAAATTCTCTCAATTTTCTAGGTTTTTTTTCTAAAAATTCTTTCAATTTTTTAGGATTTTTCTAAAAAATTCTCTCAATTTTCTAGGTTTTTTCTAATAAAATTCTTTCAATTTTCTAGGATTTTTTTAAAACTTTTTAAAACTTTTCTAGAATTTTTTTTCTTAATTTTCTAGGTCTTTTCTAGAATTTTTTCTTAATTTTCTAGGTTTTTTCTAGAAATATTTCTTAATTTTCTAAGTTTTTTCTAAAAATTTTCCTTAAAATGCTAAAAAGACTTTTTCCTAATTTCCTAAAAAATTTTAAAAAATATAATAAAAAAATAATAATAACAAAAAATAATAATAATAATAAAAAAGTAATAATAATAAAATAATAGTAAAAAAAAAAATATAATAATAAAAATAAAATAAAAAAAATAATAAAAAATAAAATAAAAAAGTTTTCAAACCCTTTATTTTCGTAATAAAATAAATTGCCTATTTTATTATTTGTTCAAATCCTAGTGTCACTACTGTTTTACACACCATTGCATAGGTACCTAATGCTAAGTTTTGCACATTCAAATCTCAAAAAACATGCACAAATCATCACAGTAATCATCATCATAAATTAAATCATTATCAAATTATATAGGGAATCCTAGGCATGAGTCTACGTTTGCTATGCCATAAAAACATGCTTTGAATTTGAAACAGTAGGGATAGGTAATCTACCGAAAGTCGCTGACGAGAAATGTGGTGGTCAGGCTCCCGCAAAAGAATGTCAGCAGTGATGGAATCGGTAGGAGGCTCGTAGCGTCTCATCCCGCGGTATACTACAAGATGAGGGACCAGATCATAGGTATGTGGGTCAAAAGGTGTTGGATGACACTCTCTAGCATCTGGATCTAAGAAGTCGGCTACCACAGTCTCGGCGGCAGCAGATGCTGCCGCTTGTGCTTCAGTAGCAGCCCGCGCCTCCTCCTCGGCTGCCTAGCGAGAAGCATGCTCTACCTCAACTAGGAGAGCACCCATCGCAGCGCTGGGCTGCGTAGCAGGGACCCCATTGGCAGGGAGACTGGTGGTCGCATCCCTAAGAGTCCACATAGAGGAACTCCAAGCAGTAGGAGGACCCCGTCACGCCCCTAAATCGTCATCTCCCTGGCCCTAGCCCGCCATAAAGAGGAATGGGAGCACAAATAGAATAGTGAACATCGTGAGAAAGCTAGGAAGTAAGAAAAAGTGAGAAAAGGGAGCTTAGAAGTTTGGGAGAACAAGAGAGAGCTTGGGAACACGAGAGAACTAGAGAGAGTGAAAAGTGCACAAACGAGCCAGTTCGAGCGTCTTCAAGGTACGGATGCGCGCCTCGAGTTAGCGGTCGCCATGTTGCATGTTGGCAACCGCCATGTTCTTCAAACGTCACATGGCGACCGCCATGTCTTAGGGGTTTTTACCCAGCGGCTGCCATGTCAGAGGGTTTTTACCTTGGCAATCGCCAGATTGTCAAAAGTCACGTCGCTTCCATCTTGGCAACTGCCATGTCGGAATGTCATTATTGTGTTTAGGGTTTCTAAGGGGCTATTTGGGGGTTTTGTTATTTTGTTTTATGATTGTGTTCTTTTAGCATTTGGTGTTTTTGCTTCATGATATTTATTTTTGTTAAAAAAAAGCTTCTTCCCTTCAAAACTTTTATTTCTCTAAATTCCTTATTTTGTGGTTATTTTCCAGAATTTTTGTGTCGTTATTCCTCCGATAAATTTAATTTTAAGCCGCAACTAGATTTTTAATTATTTTTATCTCATGTCTTGTCCCGAATTTTCACGTCTTAACTCGACCTGTTAATTCGCGGCTTTCCTCCGATAAATTTAATTTTTTGCCGTAACTAGACTTTTAATTATTTTTATCTCATGTCTTGTCCCGAATTTTCAGATCTTAACTCGACCTATTAATTCGCGGCTTTCCTTCGATAAATTTAATTTTAAGCCGTAACTCAGTTTTTAATTATTTTTATCTCATATTTTGTCCCAAATTTTTAGGTCTTAACTCGACCTATTAATTCACGGCTTTCCACCGATAAATTTAATTTTAAGCTGCAAATAAGCTTTTAATTATTTTTATCTCAGGTCTTTTCCGAATTTTCAGTTCTTAACTCAACTTATTAATTCGCGACTTTCCTCCGATAAATTTAATTTTAAGCCGTAATTAGGTTTTTAATTATTTTTATCTCACGTCTTGTACTGAATTTTTAGATTTTAACTCGACCTATTAATTCGCAATTTTCTTTTGATAAATCTAAATTTAAGTCATAAATTTGGCTTTTAATTATTTTTATCCCGCTTCCATCCTGAAATTGTGAGGTCTTAA
>JAUMHN010010228.1:0-10035 GCA_032360265.1 Heliamphora ciliata | reverse complement strand
GAATTTTGAATATAAAACGCGATTTAATGATCGTGAACCACATGTGTAGTTTTATTGAGAAACTTGGAAAAATGGTGAAATTGGTTTGATTCACGAGTGTGGTGCCGGGATTTTGGGGTTTTTGAAAATGTTTAAAAAAATAAAAAAATTCAAAAATGTTTAAAAAATGTTTTAACACCTTGAAAGCCAAATTTTGAAAATCCCATTTGTTGAAAATAGAGTCGCCACTTAGTTTTTGAGAAAAATTAAGAAAAATAAAAAAAAAGGGCTACTAATTTTTAAAACGTTTAACCAGAGAAAAAGGGTTCGGGGGCTAAGGTACAAATCAAGGAAGGTGTTAGGCACCCTGTTCGTCCAACCGTAAAGTTGGTCTCAACTAATCATCATTGGTTCTTTAATAAAATTTCTCAAATGCATACAGATAAAGAAAATAGAGGCAAAGAGAAAAATATCTAAAATCAAATATAGAAAATACATAATATATGTATATAGAATTCCAAATAAAAAAATAGAGAAATAAAAAATTTAAGTCCTACGGCATGCAATTCTAACTAAAGGATACATGGAACAATCCCGCATATGATATTACCAAAATAAACTAACTATCATGATTTGCATAAAAGAATAAAAAAATATGCTAAAAATTGTTAAAATTACCTAAACATGAATAGCTAACAAAATAAGCTAAATTATTCTAAATATAACACCAAACTAATATATAAAATATGCATATTCTTAAATTATCAGAAGTATAACCGAAATAAAAGCATGTGAAAATCCTATATTAAAAGTTTATCAAAGAAAAATAATGAAACCTAATAACAAGTGTTTGATATACTAATATGATAAGAAAATATTTGAAGATTTAATTTGAAAGAAAAAGAAATAAAGGAAAAGCTTATAAAAGAAAAATTAAGCCAAGAGAAGAAGGTTTAGAAAATGCTATTAAAATAAAATTTAACTATTCACATTTTATATTTTAAAAGAGAATAAAAGAAAAAGAAAAAAATTAAAGAAATTAAAAGAAATGAAATGAATAATAGAGTTTTAACTTTTATTAAAAGAGAAAATTATAATGTCATTTAAAGGTGAAAAGTAACTTAAAAGTCTTTTTGTGATTTTTGGATTTATTAAAGAAAAACTATAAAAGGGAAAGAAAGTTATAGAAGAAGAAAATGAAACTTTTAAAGAAAAGAAAAGTTAATGCTAAATTACAAAAACTAGTAATAAAGAAAATAAAGTGCTATAAAAGAACATTACATTAATATTTAAAGAAAAGAAAACAAAAAGAAATCAAATGCTAGAATATTAAGCTAATGCTAAAAGAAATGCTACATTAAACCAACTATTACAAGAAGATAAATGCTAGAAATAAAAATGAGAAAGAAAAGGAAAGAAAAAAATTTACTAGAAAAAGAAATTAAACAAATATTACAAGGAAAAAAAAGAAATAAACTAGTAAAGAAAATTAAATTAACATTAGGAAAAGAGAATGAAAAGAAAATAAAGAAAATGAAGAATAAATAATTAGACAATTATTAGAAAATGTGAATATAGTATTAACAATTATATTCACATGAATGTTAGTGCATTGATAACAACAATGAACAACATTACATGTTGTAATTGTCAAAATATATTAGCACTTAATTGATAGATTAATAAAAAAAAGGGGTAACAATGTGTAAAGTGTGAAATGTGAGAAAATTAATAACTAAGAAATTAAAGGAAAGCAAGCAAATTAGATTAACTATGCAAATGAAAGAAATATGTGAATTAAAATTGAATTTAACCCGATCACTCCAAAATAGAGAGAGAATGGAGTTAGAAGGATCGGGGATCCAAGCGAGGTACCTGGATTGCTAAAGAATCCTCAAGTCGAAAAATGTGCTTCAATGATCCAAGTAAGGATTTTAATATCGGAGATTCGGCTCTCAGTATTTTAGTAGGGTTTTGGCGTTGGGGCTCGGATTGCTCGGCAACTCAACAGAGCTTCTCTCATTAAATATTTTTCCAATTCTCTTTTGAAAACGTACGCCGGGATACAGTATTTATAGAATTCTTCAACCAATGAGATGCTGCCACATTTTGGGACTTGTCAGGCCATTTAAAGTTGGTGGTCGCCACAATACAAGTTGGCAGTCACCATGTTTTAAAAGGTTCCACAAGGTTCTATTGGCGGTCGCCATAGTGCACGTTGGCGGTCGCTAGGTTGGAGTTGGCGGTCGCCACTTTTGGCTAGGATTTTTAAGAGGTTCTATTAGCGGTCGCCACATTAGGAATGACTTGCATAGCAAGTTATTGGTGGTTCAACATAATTTTCATTGGTTTGAAGGTTATGATGATTGGGTTCAAATACCGAGCTTGGATCATTTTTCGAGGATTGAACTGAGACACCATTCCAATTGTTTTCATCATTGAATTCACTTAAGATTAGGCGAGGTCAAATTGGGGTGTCTACAGTTCCTCCTCTTTGATATAACTTGCATAGCAATGCGTGATGCAAGTTATATCAAAGATTTAGAGACAACAATCATTTGACCGAGCCGTCAATCTTAGGCCCTAAACACACAAGCATGCATATGATGTTGGTCGTACTCGAATTTTTATCGAGCTGCCTACGTACCCCTTTGCTAAGGATCAGACCAAAACATAGTTCATGGGGCAACTGTAATGATGCAAGATGAGAAATATGATGCAGATACTAGTATGATGTAGGCAGATCCTAATGATCGAGTCAAGATCTAAAAGGAGCACAAACAAGTCAAGATCTAAGAACTCGACTGGGGATAAAATAATTAAAAGGATCGAGTTAAGATCCAAGAAATTATCTTAACTAGGAAGGCAATTGATCGGTCGAGTCAAGACCTCACAATTTCGGGATGAAAGCGGGATAAAAATAATTAAAAACCAAGTTAAAGCTTAAAATTAATTTTATCGGAGCCACATACTGGCTCAATCACACCTTACAATACACACCAAGTAATATCTCCACAAGTCCAAACACACGACGTTAAACTCCGACATCGGTTACAAAAATTCACGTGGTCCACACAAAACTTTTCCCAACTTCTGACGATCACCGACTTTGATACCACATCGCTACTCTGTTGATGCTAACAACGCCATCACATAGCTAACACACCATTTTCCCAGACGAGGTCCCACGCAACCGAAAATCGACCTGGCATCACAGCCACAAGGTCACCTGACTCCAGCGAGTCACCTAACTCCAGTGAGTCACTCGGCCAACACGTCCGCAAACAGAATATCTCATAGGTATCCGACAACCTATATCAACCAAATCATAACTCCCATGCAACAGCACGTCACTGCACATTACTGCACAACTCAACGTCTCGCTATCCAATCACTGATACCAAGACTACAGATCAACTGCAAATCAAATAGGATTGCCGTCGTCTAACAAAGCAAACACGATGATGGTCATTCGACAAGGCAAACATGATGATCATCATTCAACATCAATCCTATCGCAGAAGACATACATCAACCCCTTGAGTCTCCAAACTCGTCCGTCGGGTAACCAACTAAGGCTTGCATCTTACACTTAGCAAATCCCTCGTACGCAGAACTCATCACGGTCCTTCCGTTCCCAACCAAACAATCGCGTCGGTCCGAACAGGCCACGCCAACCAAGGCTTCTCCAACATCATACTCTCGGGACCACCATTTATACAAACAACAGATATGCCAAAGCACAACGCTTACCACTATCAAACCACTCTTCGAGAATATCCCAACTAGACTGTGTTGACAAAATTTTCACTCAGGCAAAAGCAATAATGCAACCGTACCCACATAATCCAAAACAAACTGCACACAACAGTTAAGGATTCTCTGCCGATTACTGCAAGAAACTCTTCATTTCTACATCAACTTCCCAAGCATTCTTGTCTACCAACACAATCTCATAGAGAACGCAACCCAAATGGTTTAACCATCCATTGAAACAACGAAGGATTAGTTCAACAATCACCCAATCCTGGCGATGCACGTCCCTGAGTCACAACTCCAAGGGTCACAACAAGGATACAAATCCACTGAGATTCTACAGTCTCAGGACACAACCAAAACCTGAACCAAAGAAGAACCTGGCATCTCTGTCCACCCGAGATGAAACAACTCGCAAACAACACGTACCGGACAATCGTCTACAAGAACTCTCTCTCTTCTTCCATCCAAAGGAAAGAAAAGGGCCAACAAGAAACCACGACCCAACCTCGACGTATTGCCAATACGCATCAACACTTGGTCCTCAACGAACCTTGTCGACATTATCTTGAAACCATATTGACCACAGTCAAGCAGCTGCCGTCAACCTCGATCATGGTACTCAAACCATCAGCTACACCAAACTCTCAATTCTTCTGCGTCATTAACACACACGCGAACATCATCAAACTGCACACCTGGTACTACATATCCCGTTGTGCCCAAAACCTCTCCTCCCAAGGTTGCGCTATACAACTTAGCTCCTACTAGGCAAACCACAATCACGTCACACTTCGTTTCCATGGGCGAACAACGTACCCATCTCAGAACCTAAGGCGGAACACAAACAACCTCTAGACATATCATACCCAGGATATGCTGTCTCAACAAAGCTAACCACACGCGCTCCACATGGTTCTCAAACACTATCTCCTGATCACTAGGATATCGACCAAACCACTGACCTGCATTCCCGTAGGAATCCCACAGAACTGATACTCGTCGCAGGATGAAATCAGAACCTAAATCCTTACACATTCCATCACCGTCACGACCTATGCTCTTCTCAGCATGTCTACAACCCATACTCATTCCCATATCCTTGAGCTCACGCACTCGTAACTCAAGTCTCAAACCTCAAGGAGGTATACAACGTCTAAAGTTATCAGAACTACTCTGACTACCAACAACATCCTGGTGACCACCATCAACATCCTAACTACCAGGGGATATTTCCAGAACCACTCGTGTTCTGCTATCTCAACATATACCCGGCCAAGGATTACTACGCTCCCATCCATTATATTTTCGTCCATGCTTCATCCTGAGTTTACGGCTCATAACATAGCATGGCTCAAGACGTACCTAACCCATCACACGCCCGAAACCATGTGCACCAAAAGGCTATCCTTACAACTTCCAGTAACTTACTCTTAAGCGAAGCCAGCTACCCAAGCCAAAGCCATCAACCAAGCTTCGACTATACCTGAACAAAATTCTGCTCAAACCCTCAACGATTTGCCAACCGAAGTCGACCTCACACGGCTAAACCCAACTCACTAAGGAGTTCTATAACATCCCAAGCGATCGACGCTCAACCCATACTGTTCCTCTGCAACTGATAACAACCGAGTCGTACATAACCAAACCCAAACCACGGACTCGCTGTCTCGAATGGGTGTATAGGTTATAAAGAAAGAAAACACAAAACACGACAACCTAAGGTCGATCTATCATGTTACTTCTTCCACCTACCACATAATCATTCTAACACATAGCCATAAAGATTATGCATACACAACACTAATACCGAGGAGAACCAACAAGAATGACACATCACTTTGGACAACCCACTTAGATTCCTTGCTAGAAATCACGTCTGCGAAACACGTTTCTAACTTGGCTCCCAAGTTTGTTAATCCAAACATAAGACGAATCAATCCTAAGGTCCAACCTCCATACTCACATATATACAACATCAACATGTAACCAAGCACACACACATCCTCACAAGGTGATGCACCCTCTTTCCCATGGTTCATAGATATTCGAACTTAGAGCTCTGATACCAAGTTATCACGCCCCAAACACCAGGGTCACGCGAAAGCCCACCAAAAATCGTTTATAAAAATAAAATTTACAGTTGGAAAGTCATCAACTAAAAAATATACAACATTTGGATAAAAGATCCCCATAGTTCATCTCTCATAAACAATAAACATGCAGTTCATACATGAATAATTATATCGCCTCAAGGCGTACAAAACTCGCCTTCTGAAACAGGAATCACATGTAAAAGTACATGTTAAACCAGGAAACTACTGCGAGTCCTCCATCACCTCAAGCATCTAAGTTAACTTCACATGTTCACCTGAAAATGATTTTTACAGCAAAATCCCACCCGTGAGCTGAAACCCAATAGAAACAGACTATAAAGCTGTAAAGCAGGCGATATACAATCATATAGGGTGGGAGCTAAACTCAACCACAAAACCCAAAATGGTTTTCCATAAACTCCAAGTTTTCCCATCAGACTACACAAGTCTCCCAAAAATTGTTTTGTTAACATAAAATCCATGCTTTCATCCTTCAAATCAGGTATTGCAATAAATGTAAATAATCAACCACAGTTAAGGAAAAACAGTAATCAAAACATTGTTTACTCGCGGAATGTACCATCGCGGAAAAGATGAATATGATCCTATGTACCGACTCTATCACAAGGGGACAGAGGTAGTAACTATAGACCCCTGTCCAGTATTTAATCCCCATACATTATGGGACCGGTTAGATATATACAGGTTTTATATTGAGCACCACGACGTAACCACTCAATTTACGGGTTATGACCCCGGGTTATACACACAGGTTATGACCTCGGGATGCCAGCAGGCATATTCCCGGCAGACTCATCCTTACCGACACTGTTCACAGACTCGATGAAAACAGACTCAACAGACTCGAACTTCAACTCAATTGTTGCATCATGCATACAAAAAGACTCAAAAGTCTAACTCTTTTTCATTTTGGCAGCATCCATGATAAGTGCAGTGTAATCCACAGGCACGTCGGCTTCCATCATCAGCACGACCTTATCTTTCTCCTTGCCTATACGCACTCGGGCCATCTCTTCATTGAAGAAAGAACCCAGATCTCCTTCCTCGAAATGGATTACCCAGTTTGTTGGCACTTTTTCAGTGAAACCCATCTTCCATATCTCTATCTCTTCCTCACTATTAGATAACTGGTGGACGAAAAAGATTTCTAGCCCCGATAATTTCTGATTAATCTTCTCCTCTATCCACAGCTCAAGAAACCCACAATAAGGAAAATCTTCCCATTCTTTGACAAAGCGTCCATTCAGCATTGGCCCTTACTTTCCCATATTTAGTTCTTCTAACTCTGTCTTGTACCCCAATCCGTATCCATGACAGTTGTGTTGCAAAGGGATTGGTTCCGAGATTCCTTGCAAGTGCTTACCCAATCCCATTCTTGGAAAATAAAACATTGCCTTCATTATGGCCACAACCTTCGGGTTCACATAGTTTTCCTATTCGTTCATCAAAACTTACACAGCCTTAGTCTTGCCAAAGTTGAACCCATTTAGAAGGAGATCTTCTTCCCCATGTTGGATCTCGAGGAGTGGAGTAGTGTCACTAAGCGGGGTTGGTAAGCTAGTTTCACTCGGTATGGTGACAGACACTCCTTCCTTGATCAACTTCACCTTTTGTTGTAGGGTCGATGAAACTGCTCTAATCAACGGGCCGGCACATCGAGACATGAATCTCTACTTTGCTCTCCAAAGTTCTCACTATTACGGTGAAAGTCACCAATCCCAAGACATCTCTTTGTGTGTTATCGTACGCCCGTACTCCTTGCGCACTTAGCTTGAAGTCTGGTATCTTTAATCCCAAAGTGTAAGTAGTTCACTGTGGGCATTACTGTCATCGAGCCTTGTTTAAGATCCAAGAACTCACGAACTAGTGCTTGACGGAAGGGGGCTTGGAAATACTTTTCCAAGAATAAACCCTCAAATTGGTCCTAGGCTAGTGTTGCTACGTCTTGTGTGTTGTTGTTGATTAAGGACCACCAGTGATCCGCTTCTCCTTCTAGTAGATGTGTTACCAAGGCCACGCGGTCTGCTTCGTCCTGGACTCCCATAGAATTAAACAACTTCTTGATCGCCCTTAACCACTCTTCTGCCTTCCTAGGCTCTGTTCCTCCTCTGAACGTCGGGGCTTGCTATCTACCCAACTCAGATAAGAACCATGCTCGGTCACGTACAATAGGACGATTGATGCTAGCAGTTAGTTCTTGCAACACTTGGGCTAATTCTGGTAGTTCGTTGTCTGTGGGCCCATTAACTCGTAGATGGTTCGGTCGTCTACCAGCCATCCTAAAAATAAAAGAGTGTTATGATTTGGGAATTTTTTTTTCAGTTCTTGATTATTTCTTTTATCTTGGGATCTTGTGAAGTTAATATAAGAGTTATTCTTTTGTATTTCATAACATTCAAGTTTGAGTACATAATCGATTAAGAATACAAGTTTTTCTTAGAACGATTGCAAAAAGCGAGATACATAACCTATAGGGGCCAAACAAGAATAGGTGTGGATAAAATCATCGGACTTTGATCGCGTAGCCCCACGTCACTTCCAAGTTCCATAGTATTTCCATTGTAGTCCCACGTGCCACACTCCTACGGTTCCCATGCGAGCTTTATCAGTGATGGTGGTAGGAACCTTCACATAGGTCTTCGTCAGGGATGTTGCATGAGCTTTTACTTAGCAGTTGTTGCAATCCAGGTTATTAATCTTTAAAACACATTCTAGGTAGAGATCTGCTCTACGACTTGATGATGCGCCAGGGGGTTCTTCTGAGGATGTGCATGATCTGAGTTCCTTGTGAAAGTGTTAAACTATAATAACTACCGTTTCTCATCGATCTAGGTCTTAGGAGAGGCGACCTGAGGCAGCGAACGGCCATGCGTTTACCCGAAGATTTTGAAGGATGTATTAGACTTTACGAAATATGATTGGAGGTTAAAACGGCTTAAGAATGGTAAACAAGTCCTTTACCGAGATTCAAGGGAAGATTCCCAAATGGCTCAAAAGATAGGTTACATGAGATCAAATAGTCACGGTTAAGGTAGTCACTGTTGACACAAATGGGGTGGTCATTTGGGGTTCAATTGTAGGTGAAACAAGAGGAGGACAGTGAACAACATTTTAAACAAGTGTCCCTGGAACTAGTCCAGTACAATTAGATTTTGATAAAAGAGATGTTAAGCAAAAGGGGCAGCCAAACTAGACATTTGCCCTGAAGTTACGTTGGCCTAACGTACTTCAATTCAAGCATCCAAGTCTACTTCCCTAGTAAAAATTTCAAGAGTGTACAAAGAATTCATAAAATCACTAGAACAGATGGTGGTTTTAGAATCGAGAGAAGCGAATGAGGGCAAAATTTTTTATCAATGCCTAAGGTTTGGAATGGGTACTTAATAAAGAATTGATATGGAGTTTTACATGAAAAGAGTTAGTTCATGGATGATAGTTTGAATCGGAGAAGAATCAAATGCGAATACTGGTCATTATCGAGGCATGAAAACTTGAGGACAAGGTTAATATAAAAAACACACAAAAACAAAATTATTTATGTATATTTTTATTTTATTTTATTATTTTTAAAATTATTTTTGCTAGTAAAAATAAAGAGAATATAATCTATACACATAAATAGAAATTAAAATGCGTGCAAATAATAAAACAAGTGAAAACACATATTAAAAACCCCAAACAGCCCCTAAAAACCCTAAAATAACAACAGCAACTGAAATGACCGTTGACAGGCGCCGTTTCTCTTCTGACATGGCCGCCGCCGCCTTCAAAAACCCTTCAAACCTGGCAGCCGCTGGGTTCAAATCTTTCTAACATGGCGTACGCCATGTGACTTTTCACAAACCTGGCGGCTGCCATAATCAAAGTTGGCAGCCGCCACTTCCAAACGCGTATAAGGGTCCTTGAGGTGCGCGGGGTGGATTCATTTGCTCATGTCTCTTTCTCTCTCTAGCTTCTTGTTCTCTCTCGACTTCTCTCTGCTTCTCGTTTCGTTTCTTGCTTCTTCTTGTTCTTTCTTGCTACTTCTTATGATATTCAAATTACTGCTCGTGGTTCCATTCCTCTTCATGGCGGGCTCAGGCCAGGGAGATCATGACTTAGGGGCGCGGCAGGGTCCTGCTGCTGCCGGGAGTTCCGCTATGGGGGCACTTAGGGATACGACTACTAGTCAGCCCGCCAGCGG